>NTHP01000761.1:95823-113576 GCA_003416845.1 Oplegnathus fasciatus
GGGTGTTGGGTACAATAGGGATATCGCAGGACTTACATTGCAAGGAACTGCTGTTCTTGCGATAAACGAAAACGGTTATGTATTTAGATCTACTAATCAGGGAGCAACATGGGTCTTGGTACCTGGAACTAATATTAGCTTGGGATCAGGCTTCCGGAGCATTGCTGCTAGTCCACAAACTAGTATAATGATGTCTGCTAGTTCTACCTTTATATACCGATGTGAGAAACTAGGCGACCCGTGGAGAAGGATACCAGATACGTTATCGATTTCGAATCCATATGTCAGTATGTCACCGGAGACTAGTACAGTTTTGCTCTTCGGCGGAACGGGATATGATTATCGTTCGCCCGATTATGGAGCACCTACGACGTGGAAAACTGTGAGCAATGGCATCCCATATGTCAGGGCTATTAGTAATAGTTCCGATGGTGTATGGTTTATCTACTCTTGGAATAAACCATATCCATGTGCGATATCGATAGATGACGGGATTACATGGACGAAGTTATCTCTTCCGGTATCAAGCTACGTCACTTCTTGTCGTGTCATTTAACACCCCTCAGTAGGAATTACAATGAAGCATTTTAAGATACAAGAATTTGTAACACCTGAAATGTATAATCGTCGCGGAAGTAAATGTATAGAACTAATTGATCAGAGATTAATTGATACTATGGATGCTCTGCGCGAGAATCTAGAACGGCCTATAACTATTAATAGCTGGCTTTATGACGGGGATCGTAGGCATTCTGGTCTTAGAGATGAGAATTTCTATGGATCGTTTGAAAAGTATGCAAAGTCATTAAGCCAGCACAAATACGGCAGAGCAGCAGACTTTCTTGTTAAGGGAATGACCTCAGCAGAAGTTCGTAAACATATCTTAGAGAACAAAGAGCTATACCCGCATATCAAGTTTATTGAATGCGAAATCTCTTGGTCTCATATAGATGTCCGCAACAGCAAAGAATTAGTTTGCTGGTCCCCTGAACGCGGGTTTGTTTCTGAGTATGATGTTTTAAAACTGGGCTTGTGATAGAAGAAACCCTTGAATTTCTTCAAGGGTTTTGTGAAGGGCTAATTAATATAAGGAGCTATTGCAGGATAAAGTATAAAAAGATATAAAAGTGAAACAGGAGTTGCTATGATAACTGCACTTTCTTTATCAATAATCCTTTTCCTGTATAGCCTTATTATAATGCTGTACGATAATCGAACATATCCGTAAAAGGATAATAACAATAAAATTAATAAAGAAAGCATTTTAATCTCAGTTAAGGGTTAAGCGATATTTTGTCTGCTGACAAAGTATTTTAATCTCATCCAGAATAGTTTTCAACTCTGACGACTGACTGTTGTATATAGCGTTTATATTGACAATAATCGCTTCTAACGCGGTTTCCGCAGTACTCATAGGGAAACTACTGCTATACTTAAACACGCCACCAGATCCAATGTATGTCTCTGTATACAAGTCAATATGCTCAGGCATCTCCTTGTAAAAGATATCAAGCGCCTTATGTCTTGCATAAGACTTGGTTATAAAATGCTCCGCATGAATGAATGGTATCGTCTGCAATACCAGACTAATCAATACAGATTCATCTGTATCTGATGCACCGAAAGTTCTCATTATTTGTCTCCGTTGTATTCTACTAAAGTTATATTTAGATTAGGAGTTACTTCGTTAATGATCTCTTGAATCTTAAACCAATCCCCGCCAGCAATCCCCGCTCCAATAAGCGGAATACCAATCCGTTTGCCATGATATCCTTTAAGATTGTTTAGTCGTTCAAAGACAGAGCGTATAGCATCATAATCAACGTTACGGCCTGGGTGATATTGAGTATATCCATTTACTACGATCAATCCAGTATCTGTCTTAGCAGCAGTTATTTTTCCCAGCTTATACTTACTACCTGATATGGTAGAACAATCCACTTCATAGGCTTCAGATAATCTCTCCTTAACCTCATAAGCAATACCTGAGCCCATAGTACAGAAGCAGTTAGCTCCATGAACAATGACATCAAACTTACCTTCAATAGCCATGGTAATTAGATTACCTTTTACTACATTGTTAATCATTTTGCGCTCCAAACGATACACTTGTTCTTCATTAAGAAATTAACCTTACCGGCTACGTCTTTTGAGTAAGCCTGACCTGCAGTACCTTTCCAGTTATAGCCTGCATTATAAGAGGCTAGCATGGATCTGTAATCATTATTATGCTGTTTCTTCCAATAATCAAGAACTGATACAGCATGACTAGCACCATAATCAAAATCATTCAAGAGTCTCTGTGCTATCTTGAGTGACATATTAGGATCATCATTCCAGTCAAGACCTTCATGCATAGCAGCAGTTTTGAGATGAATATGGAAAGGCCCGAAGCTGGGATCATTAAAGTTAACAATGGCTTTACCCGCAGAACTCTCTTTCCAAGCTATAGCAGCCAGAGTCCAACCATAGTCATACTGCTTACCATAATCAAATGCTCTCTGCATTGTTTCTATCTGATCATCACTGAACTGTTTACACTCATTAGCAAACACATTCATCGACAACAAGCAAAGCAGGATAATCTTTTTCATAAATATTATTAACCACAAAGAGGATAAAAAGATGAACTTACTACTGAAAATTCTCGCCCATCCTGCAACAGGACCAATCGCTACAAAGCTGGGCGTTCATCTGGCTAAAAAATCAAAGAACAAAGTCGATGACGCAATTCTAATCGCTCTTGGTCTAATGGAATCACCGCCCAAGAATCCTGTCTAAATCCTTATCTCTTCCTTTTGGCTCCTCCTTAGGAGCCTTTTTCTTTTTAACTGTTGTGCGATAGCTCAGACCGGTGCCTGGTGCGCTTGCTCTGTAGGTCGTTCCCTTCTTACTGATATTCCCGCCTACGTACTTATTACCAAAAGAAAGACTGAACCCGCTCTTGCTGACATTAATCCAAAGAAGACCAGGGATAATGTTAATGCGCTTATAGAAACGAATGCTCATACTCTGAACTCCTGAGTGTGATAGCCTTTGCATGCCTTACAAGTAAACTTTATTAATGCTACGTCATAACCAATCTCAGCATAACGACGATCTTTATTACCTGACTTAGTTCTTGGAGTAATATCAATATAATACTCCTCAACCAATTTAGTATCAAAGTTTACGCTTCCACATGCACATTTTCTGTAGCTACCAGACAGACGTTTCATACCATGCTTAATAGCATAATATATAGAAAATAAGAGCATCCATGTCAAAACCATAGCAATGAACGATCCGTCAGGATACAACTTGCTTGGCTCAGTGAAGAAAACATAAACTGCATGACAGAAAGCAAAACCAAATCCCCAGAATGCTATTTTCAGTTTAGGAAACCATCCTTGAAAGAGATTTGTTTCATTTTTCTTTGGATTAGTGTAATCAGTCTCGCCATACATGGCATTGGCATTGGAAAACATGTTGTTCAGGAATTGCTTAGTTTCTTTAGAAACAGTAGTCATAATAATATCCTCAGAAAAAACGGGTCATAACAAAGTCAAGAGCAACGATTGCAGGTAATGCCACCAGCAATCCTACTACCACAACCAGTGCAATGGCACTTTTAACGATTTCACAAATTGCTTCAAACATGATATTGTCCTCACTTGATGTATCTATATTAACACAATGCTGTTGTTCAGGCCACTAGTTTCCGGTAGTTATTTATAAACAGATCCAGAAATTCTTTAAAATTAGGGTCACGGTTTGTCTCAAAAGAAAAGCATGTCAACAAATACTCGCGACCGTGATAATCCGTCTTTGCACGATACCCAAAGTTTTTAAGAACCGGAATAGCGTTAATAGCTTCAACAAAAGCAGCTTCAATGATCTGTTTATTACCCACATCAAAATTATTATCGCCAACAGTAGGCGTCATAATAATGAACAGTTCTTCAGTACCCATTGCACGAATGAGCAGTTTGTTGGAGGTGTAATCTATCAATGACTGGCAAAGATCATACCGTTCGGCTAAGTATGATTTTTGTGTTTTTTGGAAAGCAATGGTCATAATAATATCCTCAGAAAAAACGGGTCATAACAAAGTCAAGAGCAACGATCGCTGGTAATGCTACCAGAAATCCTACTACCAAAACCAGTGCAATGGCACTTTTAACGATTTCACAAATTGCTTCAAACATGATATTCTCCTCGATAGGGCTATAATATTATAGCCCTGTTTCTAGTTCAACTATTAATCGCAACGCTGATCAACAATCAATGACATTTCACCTTCTTGCTCTAATCCTGTCTTAACATCACGAAGATCCCACATTTTCATACCATATGTCATGAAGTTGTCTTCGCCATCTTTGAAAACAATTACGCGGAGCTTGATGTCGTTGATGTAGACAACGTAGCGAGTCAGGGTTTCTTTCTCGGTGATCGCAATGGCATCATCTCTTGTACTGAATACATAATCAACACCATTAACAGAAGCAACGATTGTGGAAGAAGTAGAAGTCTTATGGAATACGAAAGCGTTGATATTAAACATAATATTTTCCTCAGTTTGGTTAAGAGCCATCCCCTCAACCTTGAAATAATTATATAACAGCATAGATTTCAGAGCAACAAAAAAGGAGGCTTTCGCCTCCTTCTATTCATTTATTTTTCAGAAAATATCTGATTAAACGCTACTGCTGCAAGAATAATGAACAATGCTACAAAGGTGTATACTGATAATGCTTCGTTATTAAAGGTTGCTCCAAGAATAACCCCGATAAGCGGAACCAGGTAATTGTTCATAGATGCAAACACAGGTCCAGCATCACGGATAAGAATCATATACAAGAAGTAAACAATAGCACCGCACATGATACCTAGGTAAACAACCGAACCAATACTTGACATAGTAGGATCAATGGTATTAACAGGATAAAGGATATTAGCAAGGACAAATACCTGCATTGCCGAGCATCCCAGTACGTTGCGTGCTACTACCATTGGATCATCTTCTGAAGCATATTGCTTAATGATCAGTAACGAGGTAGCAAAGCTGGCGGATGCGACAATAATAGCAACCGAACCAATAAAGCTAATATTACTATCACCAGATGAAATATCAGGATAGAAAAGAGTAACCAATCCAGCAAACCCTAACAGCACACTTCCTAGTCCTGCTACTGTTACCTTAGACCCCTTTACAATAAATGGCGAAGCAATAACAGCAAAGAAAGGAATAGTTCCCATCAAGATAGCAGCAATAGCCGTATCAAGATATTGCTGACCCCATGCAACCAAGACAAACGGGATAGTTGCTTCTAAGAGTCCAATAAAATGATACTTTTTCCAGTTGATCTTACTTCCCTTAATACCAATCATCTTACAGATAATAAACAACCCAAGGAAAGCTACCATGGATCTGCCTGCCCCTACCCAAACCGCAGGTAGACTGCTAACGGCCTCTTGTTGAAATAAAAACTGCGAACCCCAAAGAGAACCAATAATAAGCAGAAAAACATAATTACGTAACATTTTAAACATCCTAAGTGGCAGCCCGAAGGCTGCCTTTTACATTAAATTTTAACTTTCTTTTCTTCAAGAACCGGGGTTACTTCAAAGCTCATGCTGTTATGACGCACCAGTGCTTTATCATTATCATCCAGATCAGGGAACCAAGCCTTTCCGATAACAATACTGTAGCCGATCTTAGCAATGTCACGTTCCAGCTCACGAACAAATCCGATTGTCTCAGCAGCCCGTTTCTGAAGAACTTCCAGAACATTAGGTTGGATCATGATGGTCTTATACTCATCAATAGCAAAGTTAATAACTTCTTCACCGAGAGTGAGTTTCTTACCACTTTCCAGTTTCTTCAACACTGCACTAACAGAAGGCAGAGAAGAAAGGCTCTTTATCTTCAGGTTGAGCTCTTTAGACATATAGAAGTCTTGAGACTCGGCAAGCGTAGTCTTAGGACTGAAACCATAATCCCGGATACCGTTCTCGGACAGGAATTTAGCTGCTTCAGGACCATATAACTGTGCAAGACCTACAGAGTTAACCTTACCTACCAGCTCATCACGATAATGCTTGAACACTTTCTGCTTAGCTTTCAGGAACTGCAATGCAACTGCCTTACGAGCCAAATCTACTCCAGAAACTGTCTTTACCATGCTTCGGTTGATGAGAGGTACATTATGCAGCAATACTGTAATATATGCAAGCGATCCTTCAGATTCTTCATACTCAAAATCAACACCCAGTACTTCGAGATCATGCAAGGCTTCTGTCTTGATAATAACAGGAAGACGCTTGATGTTGATAATACCATCCTTGACTACAGTATAGTTTCGGAAAATCTTGGTCTCAACCTCACCAGGCAGATTATAGTTGAACTGAATATTATCAGGGATACCGATAGTACCAGGAACATTAGTCTGAATACTGATGTTAGGACGATTGCTATTATATACCAGATTGCTCATGGATACTGTCTTGGCATTAGCGTGAAAATAGGGCTTCCACTCACCATCTTCAGTCTGTATAGCTTTACGACCAGTTCGGCTGTAATCGAGAGCCTCTAGATTAAGATAAGCACCGTTAGCCACCAGACATTCCAGAACGTCAATAATAGTAGTAGCAGTTTCATTAGGCACCATATCATAATCAATACCATGAATGCCGCGCTGGTAAGCATCAACAACACACTCACGAGCAAGCTCTTTCATATTAGTATAGTCCTGCTTAGTAAAGCAGTTTTCATAGGCTTTGATGAGGCGAATATCCCCAGTTTCTTTCAGAACAGCCCAAGCCAGCTCAGAGTTCATGGTATGCACAGCGTAATAAAGCAGTGCATATTGCATCGGCTCTGATGTTACATTTTCCAGCATAGAAACAGTTTCTTTACCAACCGCATAAACAGTAGTAGCAGTCTCAGGAACCAATGCTTTGCCATCAACAGCAGAAACTACAAATACCTGTTGATCTTTGATATACAATGCATGCTCCGCTTTACCAACTTCTACCTGAACGCTCATGGCAATGTCTTGCGTAATGGCTAAGTCAAAAGTAGGCTCGAACATATCATAGCTTTCAACAAACGAATGCATACCATCTACAGCTGCAGCCATCTTTTCCAGCAATGGGCGATTGCAGTACCAGCCATATTCGATGAAAGAAATGTTGCTGTAATACATCGGCAACTTAGAGCATACATCCAGGATTTCTGATTCTTCCCAACAGTTGTCATAACCGTCAGTCAGAAATATCAGGTTGTTCATCTTGTCTTTTGGCAGCTGATCAGCTACAATAATTGCCTGCTGCAATGGTTCAACAAAACCAGTCAAGCAAATAGGCATCAAGAAACGATCAATGGTAGTCTGAATTTCATTCAGATCAGAAAGATTGTTTACTTGCTTACCAACAAAAACATTACCAAACTGCCCTTTACCAGAGAAGTAAAGAATAGAAACTGTGTCATCAGGCTTTACCAATGACGCCAGGTTATTTTTCAGATGTTGTCTGATCTTAGTCAATGCCTGATACATAGAGCCTGATACATCAACCACAAATACATGATTGGTTGGGCTGAATGTTGCTACTTTTTGATTAAAAGCTACTTCAGTAATCATACTGCTTCCTTAAAGTGGGAGCCGGAGCTCCCTTTTGTTTTAGATGCTTTGATTCACACACTGGCGAATTTTATACAGAGTATCAATGTTAACATATGCACTTGTATAATAGGTCTTCATCAGGAGTGTATATTGTATAGGATTTGCTTGCAAGATGTCAATAGTTTTTTTCACATCTTCTTGCATTACCAGTCGCAGTTTTCCTTTCTTAGAGGCTTTCCACTCAGATCCCTTAGGACATTTGGCAACCCCACGCCAGCCATTCTCATCACAGATAGCAGACAGCTTCATAGCAAATTTATGAGTGTCACGATTTACTTTCTGAAGCAGACCTCCACCCATACCAAACGCCACGTTCTCAGCTGACCAGCCCTGCATCTCCATCCAAGAAAGAACTCGGTCGATATCTTCCCAGCTGTTTATGTCATCACCTTGGATAATACGACAATGCTTATTAAGAACCTTGTAGCCTTTTGAATTTCGGGTAAAGCCGAAATGCTTACCGAGTGTTTCGAGAGCATACATGACATTCTTAACAATATCACCTGAGTCTGGTCGGAAAACAAACGTACCGCCAGCTTCAATGATCTTATCTTTCATTTCAATACAGACCCGCTCAACTGCTACTTCATAATCCGTACTATCCATTACACAGGCATATGCGCCAGTCCCGAACATATCAATACTATTATGATAAGCATCATCTTCGTTAGCATAGCTCACGGTAGTGCTATGCTCGCGTGCAGGGATACTAATGCCAGCACAATCTACATCAAACAAATCCTGAGCAAAGATCAATGCCTCTACTGTATCTGTACCAATAAAGCTATACAGATGGGCTAAACCCCCTAACCCAGCAGACTCGGCTGATGTAGCACCACGAGCACCAAAATCATGAAGTCGAGTATTGAGCACAAACTGATAATCACTGCCAGATAAATCCGATGTTTTATCGAGGTATTGTGCAATGGTTTTCTTACAAAGAAAAGACTTAGTAGCAACAGAAGTAGCATACCATATTGATCTCAGGATAAATGTTTCAAGATGACCAGGTAGCCAAGCATAATCAGGATTTGTATTCTCTACTACAGCAATGACGTTCTTGCTTGGAACTAATGTTCCTTCGCGTGCTGCCATGAACTTGACCGGCAGCTTTCCCTTGAACTCAGTAGCAATACGCATCCAAGCATCATAGTTAAACATGTTCATGCCAAAATGATTCTGGTATAGAACATTAGCTCGCTGCACATCACTTACTGTAATGCCTTGTTCTAATACACGAGCTACATAGTTCATACCAGCAACGATTGTTTCATCATCTTCAGTCCGTGCTTCAACGTAGTAAGAAGTATACTGCGTACCAGCCGGAAATTGTCCTACAGAATTATCTGATGGAGTGCTGTGACTGATCTTGTAGCTATCAGTGGTAATGCAAAGGTTTTTCTTAAATGGGTTCATAATCGTCTCCCGATTAAATTCCTGTAAAATGCTGAATTATAGAGTAGTGATCATCAAAAAGAAGATCCTGATTTTTAATAATATGATGCAACGGTACCCAGAAAGCACTTTTTGCATCATCACCTGCTTGCAGTCGTGGTAGTTTTCCATCATGCTCCGGATGTAGAACAATAAACTGTGCTACAGTAGGCTTACAAAATACAGCAGTACGACTCGGATCATCAAACAGCTGAGTACCTCGAATAGAACCACGTATTACCTTAGAAGGCACTTTTAATCCAACTTCTTCTTCCAGCTCACGCAATGCAGCATAACGGAAGGTTTCATCTTCATTCTTATGACCACCAGGTAGAGCCCATGCACCTTTACCAGGAGCAAACTTTCTTTCTATAAGAAGAATATGGTTATTACAAAGCACAACAGCATCAGCACAAACATGGTGCATAGTGCCCTTGTATGGATAATCCTTGAACTTCTTAATCTCTGCATCCCAGTGCAAACGTTCTTCATGTAGGCGCTTATATTCTGATCGGCAGTTAGACTTGAACCAATTTAGCTGTCTTACGCTGACCTGAGGCATTGATCGTGGATAAAATATACTCCCATCACGTAGCCAGTTATCGCGAACAAAAGTCATCGACATTGGCTCGCCTCTTAAAATATAAGGATCTACAGGGACATGATTCCAGCCGAACTCATGAAGCCAATAGCTATCAGCATCTTTCTCAAAACCTACCATAGCGACTTTATCATCACCGGTTTCAGAAATAGCTAGACGGATATTAGTCTTCCACTTTTCATCGTTGTATTTTGTATCAGGAACAGTTCTGAGATTAATACGTTTCAGGAATTTAGGAAAATGTTCTTTCATTGTTTCCTGTATAAACTGAATACGCATATCCGAACTAATAGGGTTTTTGACATCAGGAAACTTATCCGCTGATCCGACTACAATGTAGACTTGATCCGCTACAGATAATGCTTTCTTGATAAGACTGATATGGCCGTTGTGCATAACTGGATTAAAGCGTCCAATTACCACTGCCTTGTTGTATTTCATACTTGACTCCCAAGTAATATTCGTGTGAAATAATTATACGACACTTTTAGAGTGGTGTCAACACTTATTTTTTACCAATGCAAATGCCAATCTTGAACAACTGATGCGGCTCGTTTCTTGATGCCGTAACACTTTCTGCAATATGACTGATATCGTGTGTTCCCGCCGATCTCCACTTGAGGACCATCCAATACCATTTCACCCGCTTCATCTACACGGGCTGTCATAATAGCTTTATTGCCACACCCACAGATTGTTTTCAGCTCAACTAGTTTATCTGCCAATCTAAGCAGTGCAGCAGATCCTTCAAACAGATTACTCTTAGAATCAGTCTTCAGGCCATAGGCCATAACAGGAATATTATAGTTATCGACTATTTCGCATAGTTCCTCGACATGATCAGATGTAAGGAACTGGGCTTCGTCAATAAAAATAATATCATAATCAACAAAATCATCTATTTCAAGGAAACATGTATTAGGGTTGTATACTCTTGCTTCAGCAGAGATGCCAATGCGAGAAGTAATAACACCGTTACCATACCTATCATCTACCTCTGCGGTAAACAACAAAGGCTTCATTTCACGCTCTTTATAATTATGCGCGTTCTGTAGCAGGTGTGTGCTCTTACCTGCGTTCATCGTCGAATATAAGAAAAATAGGCTCGCCATTATCTACCTTTGACTAAACTTTCCAATGAAACTGCTCCATAATTTGTATGCTCTACACATACATTTATGTATTGGGGATCATCTATATTAACATCATGAGTATGACCATGAACATTAAAATTCTTTCCCCTCATCTCTGATTTATGAATAGGGCAGTGGCTAAACCAGACACTGCGCTGATAAGCAGTATGTGCTTTCAAAGAATAAAAGCGATCAAACACTGCCATATGATCAGTAATCTTTAGAAAATCAAAATCATGATTACCTAAAACAAGAACCTTACTCTGACACTTTATATCATTCAATCGGAATAAAGCATCTTTCTCAAAAGCTACATCACCAAGAATCCATAATGTGTCTCTTTTGTTTACGGTTCGTTTTAGCTGCTCGATAATATGATCATCATGCTCAGGGACAGTAGCGAACTTGGTTCGCCACTTGATAATATTTCTATGCCCCAGATGTAGATCACTGCATAACATTATGCGTGACATGGAAACACCTTAATAGTTTCTTTTTGAATCTCGCCCTGCTTTACGATTATGTTTATCAGCCTTTTTAGGCTTAATACATTCGCACATATACAATGCATCATTAATGTCATCAAGGTAAAGAGTATACTGCCTGTAGATCGAATAATCTGCAGTGGTAGAATCACCTTCATTAATACGGGATTTTCGTGCTGAAATACAGTTACGAACTTCTTGTTGAAGCTCGATAAGTTCTTGTTCAGATTTTTTTTTCAGTTTCTTCTTTTCAAGAATTTGCATCATAGTATCCATAAAATAGCGAGGAGCTTTATGCTCCTCTTGATGCTATTTATAATGCATATCGCTCAACCATGAGAGTTTCACGCATTACTGTCTCTGGATTGAAATCAGCTGCGCTTAGGATAGCCTTCAGAATAGCAGGACTGAAGCCTGATACTGCTGCTGTTCCGCCATCCTTGACTGTCACTGGGCAGTTTCCTGGTCTTGCTTTAAGATTCCAGAATACCAGCTTAGGTCTTTTGTAGCCATTACGCTCATACTCATAATCAATAGCTTTCATGGCTGTTGCATCATTACCGCTGATATAACTGCTATCAAACTCCATATCACTGAAGACGATTACTGTTGTAGGCATCTGTTCTTCAGGAACATTGAAACTGGATGCCTGGTACAGAACCGTGGCGAAAACCTTCTGAATATCAGTATTCATACCCCAAGGCGAACGCATAATCTGTTTATAGCGATCAGTGAGAGTACCAGACGCTTTATGCATGGTAGGATTTCGATCAAATGTAATAAACTGGTCTTTGAAAACTCCTTCATTACGCTCTGAGACATACATACCAAGGCTGATAGCAACCTGCATACAAGTCATATCAGAAGCGCCAGCTTTAACGGCCATAGATCCTGAAACATCAATAACAGGCAATATACGCTCATCTGTTCCTTCCATATAGTTAGGAAGGGCTTTCCACTGCTGCTCGGCTACTGCTTCGATGCCTGACATAACAGATTTCAGCACATCATAAGGATACAGTACAGATGCATTGATCTTAGCTTCGCCTTTTTTTAGTGCAGAGATATATTTGCTATACTCAGCGGCAGCATTTCGACTGAACGCTTTCTGGTATCTTGCAGAAGCTAATGAAGGAATCTTACTGAAATCAATCTGATTCCATTCCTTAGCACACATCTTTTGCTCTACTGTTTCAGATAAAAGAACCAGCGTGCGGCGATATTCTTTAGGGGTCAGACCTAGATACTTACGAATATCATTAGCAATAGGACCTTTACGCGGCATATACTTAGCCCACAATCCATTACCTTCACAATATGCAGTATCAAACATAATCTTGATCAGAGGCTGAAATAAAGGAACATCATATAGTTTCACTAGATCCTTCCAATAACCTAGCTCAGGCAGTTTACATACGATACCGCAGGCAGCTTCGTGATGTTCTTCCATAGTAACCAGATGACGAAGTAGCTTATGGAAAGTATCACGCTCTCCTGCTCCACCTCTGCAATCACGAACCCACTGAAGCATGCGATAAGTCATATCATGACTTTCATTCAGGGATTGTTCAAGCTGATGCGTAAGGTCTTTCCAGCGACTTGATCCAATAATGGAGAACAAATCTACGCATCGGCTAAGGGTGCTATGATTGGTTACTGCTCCGTTAGCAGTAACCGCTGTTTCGTTCATTGCTTCAAATAAGCTCATACACTAATACCTGTTGTTAGTAAAATAGAAGCACTCATCCAGCTACTAACTGGAACAAATCGACCATCAGGCGATTCTAGTCTAGCTTTATGGGCTTTTTGGCATCTGATCATATGAAGATGCCAGATGCCATCCCCAAATATTTTATACGATTCTTCCAGAAAACACAAACGGTCATCTACAAACCCAGCAATATTTTCATATTCTTTTTTCAAGTCTAACAGAGCATCATATTTACCTGAACTATAAGGCAGGCTGATCAGACGCTTAATACTGTCGCCATAATGGTAGCGAAGATTGTCCATTCTTTTGTTAAACAGAACACCTGTAGAACCAAAACAGGTAACTGCAATAATATCAAATCGCTTAGACAGATGAGGAATCCAGAATTTAGAATCCGCATAAGCAGGAAGACGATCCCCGTAATCGTTATTATATTGCAAAATCAGGTCACGGGCTTTTACTTTATCGCAGGTAAGCATTTCATCAAAATCCATCCAGATTTCTTTTTCTGCAATTTCTTTCAATACCTGATCAGATACTTTCTGCCGCATTCCGTTGAATACGTCTATTTGACCCTTCACAAACTCAGGGATAAAAGCCGACCAGCGAAGCAACACACCATCAACGTCAACAATCAGTACAGGTTTCATACTAAGATCCCCTGAGCTGATAAGAGAAAGTAGGAGCTAGCAGAACAAACAGATGTCCAGATCCATGCAGATGGTGCAGTAACTTCAGGCTTATACCACATAACGCAAGCCACTAACCACATACTAATTACTACGATTTCTACTAACATTTTTCATCCACTGCTTACGGTTTTTTGTTTGATACTTCCAACCACGCTCTACGGAACGATAATCTGCATCATATCCGAGTATAGTGACAAAAGCATCTCTCATGCGTTCGGATTGTCTTATAGTGGGTTCATAATCATCAATAGGATTATAAATCCACTGGCGCATTATTTGCTTGGCTCTACTGTAGAGCCTTCGACCCCAAACGCATCTAGGATTAGTATACTGCCTTCTTGATCTTTTTACAAGACGTTTATCGCCATATTGATTACAATAGTATTGAAGCAGTTCTAGTGGAGGAACAATCTTACCTGTTCCTGTATAGATAATAGCAAGGCAGTCAGCAGCAATATAATAATCGCCTTTGGCTGTCTTATGCTCATAGCGATAAAGATTCTTCCAGTCAAGAGCAGGTATATCTACTTTATTGAAAACAAAACCATACTTATAAAAGAATTTCCAGTTTTCTTCGATATACTGTTTCATGTTGCTAACAGTAATTATTTCACCATCAAAAAACTCTATAGTATATACTTGATTCAGCATTATCATTCCTTCCATGCAGGTTTAACACGCTTATACAGTATTTAACTCTCTCAAACATTCTATACAAGCCTGCTTCCCTTCTATATAGTCCTCAATAATATCAAGAGGCTCAAGCGAAGCAGAAGTAATAGTACGCTTTTCTTCCATAGTGATGATGATATCGCAGTCACTAACGCTTTCGACAAACTCCATAGCACTGGTAGGATCTGAGGCTACAAACGGCGTATAATGATTCAGAGCATGAACAGAAATATGCTTTAAAAAATATTTCATAACTAAAACCTTTATAGTTTCTTAAAGAATAATATAGCATTAATTATATAGTTTCAAGGAATTTAAGGTAAAAAAAACCACCCGAAGGTGGTAATGTTATGCCCCTGTTCGTGCTTGCTTTACACCACTACCACACTAGGGTGGCTCCGATTTTACGGTACTTAACAAGGTTTTTCTTATTAGCTATCTTTACGCAGTAGCAGCGTGACTGGCCTACCAGTCGATGGTTGGTGCCGGCACGAGGAATCAAACCTCGGACATCATGATTACAAGTCATGCGCTCTATCTGCTGAGCTATACCGGCTTTATTAAGCGCCCTAGAACAGGAATCGAACCTGAAAACAATACCTCACTCTACCAAGATCCCAATACGTTCATGACCGTAAATTTTTCATCATATCTTGCAAAATATGATTTCTGGGTTGCAGAATCGAACTGCTGCACTTCTTTGTTTCCTACCAAGGTCTAAGACATAAACGTGCTGGATACCTAGCCAGCATCTAGTCTATTTACCGACTAGTAGGTAAGGCAGTTTTATTTGGCAGAAGTATTCCGATTCGAACGGAAGGCACGTTTTACCGTGCGGCGGTTTTCAAGACCACTGGTTTAAACCCCTCACCCATACTTCTATATTGGCAGCCCGCCAAGGATTCGAACCCTGATAAGTGGATTTGGAATCCACTGTAATGCCATTATACTAACGAGCTATTAATTGGTGNTTTTCACATCAGAAGCATTCGATAGTTACAGTGTAATCTACGCGATGCTCACCAGCTACCATTTCAGTAGTCTTCTTGGTAGTCTTAGCGTTTACGCTGAACATCTGATTATGCACTGCTTTAGTAGAACCACCGTTTGCAATTTCATAACCATCGTCATTCAAGAAAGATAACTCGGTTGCTGCGATGTCATGCTTACCTTTTGTGGTAAATGTCAGTGTAGCTTCACCTGTGTTAGAGAAAACACGAAGATCTGCTGCATCAACGCCACCTGAATCTTGGTCAGCAAAGATCAAAGTACCTTCGTTATCTTCGATCTGGAATCCGCACATTGCTGGAACTTCACCAACAAAAGTAACTTCGCCTGATGTTTCCTTATCATCCCAGTAAGAAGCCTGAGCGGACATAGTTACTACTGCAAATACTGCTGCTACAATTTTACGCTTAATCATTTTAATCACACAAAAATAAAAATAAAAATTACCACTGAATTTCTTCAGCTGCTTCCATCACCTTCAGTTTCTTTTTCAGCAACTGAAGTTCTAATTGCCTACGCTCAACTTCCATTTCAAACAAGACATTACAATCCATTCTATTAGGAGTACCAAACTTATAGGACAATTCTACACCTACCCGATTATCATTTCTGTTATCATAACCGTAGTAAGAATGACTGTCGTCGTTTCCTCGCTCTGCCTTAAAAGACAGCTCAAGGTTGCTTTCGTCAATATCAACAGAACATGATGTTCCGTCCGATAATCTTACAGTATCAGCATTTGCCATACCGCTAAGAACTATTACCATAACTGCCGCTAGTCTGAACATTATAACCGCACCAGCTGCACTTTGGAACAAATTCTTGTCTTAACATTATCATCGTTAGTCGACTTAGAACATACGATATAAGTGACTGGCTTCTTGGTTTCGATAGTATTTAGTACCACACCAATTCTTTGGCTTTGACCAGAATACAGTATACGCGTCTTATCAACAACACAGTCATCAACCGTTACTTCAAAACTATTGGCCTCTTTACCAAGATTGCCTATGTTAAAATAAACAGTCTTTGTATCAGTCAGCGATATAGCTTCTTGAAGATCGTTCTTACCGCCATATACAGATGGTGTCTGTGTATGAGCAAAAGCGCCAGTCGAAACTAATAGCGTTAAGGCAAAAATCTTTTTCATAATAATACACTCAATATGTGAAATAAGGAACGATAAAAATCATTCAGCAAGCCAACCATATAGGCAGGCTTGAGTATAACTCTTATTCGTATTTAGTGCAATCCTGCAGGAGATATGCACCATTCGCGTTGTAAATGAACGCATGAGCCTGATCTTTGTACATAGCAATCTCTGCACCACGCAGGGTTTTATATACACGATCACCTTCTTTATCAACATGACTGAAACCATAGCTGACTTCGCTGTGGTCATCTTGGGTGTTGATAACAGTAACCAGCTTTTCAGATACAGCCATGATCATTGATAAGTCAGTATCTGTAGTAACCCACTCTTTATTACCAGAGTTCCATTCGGCAAGTGAAGTACAGACACGCGTATCAGCACTTGCAGTACCAGCTATTACAGACAGAGCCAAAGCAGCAATAACAGTTTTAGAAAAAGTTTTCATATATCTCACTCATAATATGATGAAGCTATGCTTCGTTAATGAATCTCTCAATTCATGTGTGTATTATATATCTCGATGACTTCCTTGTCAACTATTTTATTTCTAAAATGAAGTAATAACTTCAATCTCTACTCTAGGGCTTTACACGATACTCAGCAAAGCTACTGACAGTCTTAGTGGGCAATGCATACCATCGTTCAGTTCCAACGCAACGGTATTGAATAGCCTTCAGTCCGTGTTCATCAATCAGAGCGGGAGCATGAACCCAACTTACTGGATTATTTTGTGTAACCATTTTATACACTCCAATTAAAAAGGCGCCAGATAACAGCGCCTTTTTCATCTTACCTTAGAAGGAATAGCCAACGCCGAGAGCAACACCGGTTTCACCACCGAAAGAAGCCTTCAGGTTACCAGTCCAGTTGTCGTTGAACTTGTGTGAAGCACCAACAGCAATGGCGTTAGAACCATTGAAGTGAGCAGCACCAAAGCCAATGATAGTTTCTTCAGGCATGAATGCTTGTGGCAGAGCGGACATTGCCATAGCACCAGCAACACCATCATTCAGGGTGTCGATGTCTTTAGCCATGTCATCCATGCGACGATCCAGGCCATCAACACGATTGTTCAGGCCAGCGATAGCATTGCTGTTCTGTTGAATACCAGCAGTGTTAGCATTGATAGCTTGGTTCTGATCGTGTTCCAGAACACCTTCATTTGGGTTGGTGAATCCACCGTCAACTTCAGGTTGTGGA
>NTHP01000761.1:116957-149720 GCA_003416845.1 Oplegnathus fasciatus
TTGTTGCCATCAGCATCAACCACATTGAAAGTGGTGTCAGCATTAACAACTTCCTGATACTTCTGGCCGGTAGCCATGTCAGTGATAGTCACAACACCATCAGTGGAGTGCTTTTCAACCATGTACTTGCTGAAATCCACATCAATGTTCTGAGCAGAAGCGAATGAAGAAGACAGAGCAATTACAGTAGCGATAGCAGTTTTAGTAAAAGTTTTCATCTAAAATCCAAGTAACATTAATAACAATTATGAAGCTAGGCTTCTTTGATGAATCATCCGATTCACGTTTTACATTATATGCTGAAAAGATTTTCTTATCAACTATATTTNACCGATTTCAACGTCAGATGACAGAGAGTTTGAATTGCTCTTGTCGACAACGTTACCAGTGATATAGCTACCAGCCATTGCTGATGTGGAAACCAGAGCAGCCAGAACGAGTGTTGCGATTTTGTTAAACATATATTATTCCTAAAAGGAGTTAAAGTATGGGCGAATTTGTAATATACACCCGTTTGATCGAATAGTAAACATTTATTTATAAAAAAAGCACCCGAAGGTGCTTTAAGATGTTCGACTAAAGTCAGGGCCTTACTCGGTATTCAGCAAAGCTGCTGACTGTTTTAGTAGGAAGTGGATACCAACGTTCAGTTCCAATACAGCGATATTGAATAGCCTTCATGCCATGTTCATCAATCAGAGCGGGAGCATGAACCCAACTTACTGGATTATTTTGTATAGTCATTTAACACCCAATCATTAAAATTAAGGTACCACCGAAGTGGCACCATTTTAATCTTACCAGCTATCCCTTAGAAGGAATAGCCAACGCCAAGAGCAACACCAGTTTCGCCACCGAAAGAAGCTTTCAGGTTACCAGTCCAGTTGTTGTCGAACTTGTGTGAAGCACCAACAGCAATAGCGTTAGAGCCATTGAAGTGAGCAGCACCAAAGCCAATGATAGTTTCTTCAGGCATGAATGCCTGTGGCAGAGCAGACATTGCCATAGCACCAGCAACACCATCATTCAGAGTATCAATGTCTTTAGCCATGTCATCCATGCGGTTGTTCAGGCCAGAGATAGCAGCAGCATTCTGTTGGATACCAACAGTGTTACTTTCGATAGCACCCATGTTGGATTGTACTTGATCAGTCAGACCATCAACCTGAGCACCAACAGAAGGCTTAGGACGCTCTACAACGTTACCTTCAGATGGGTTAACGAAAGAGTCATCACCTTCACCCGGATGAGTGAAGTCTTGATCAACATCACCAGCTTCACCGAAAGGAGGCAGAGTACCAGTTCCTGGAAGAGTAGGACGGTCGATGCCACCACCGTTAGGCATTTCAGTTGGAGGAGTAGGAATGAAGCCTTCGTTGTTGTCTTCACCAACACCAGTATCACCAGTGTTAGGCATCTCAGGCTTAACCATTCCACCACCATTTGGACCTTCAACATCAATCTCAGGACGACCGTCTTCACCAGTGAATGGTGGCAGAGTCTCTGTAGAGGCCATAGGACGGTTTAATTCAGGAGTAGTTCCGAACTTATCATTGAACGAATTTACGTAGTTGATCGCACCAGCATAGTTGGCATCACTTACTGCTTTGTACAGCTTGCCATCAATGACCACATCTTCATTCAGAACATGAGCAGACAGGAACTTACCAGAACCATTGGTAACAATCAAAGCACCGGTAGGATGAGCAGTTACAAAGGTATTGTCATCTGGCAGTTGGTAATCAGCCATGGCGAAAGAAGAAGACAGAGCAATTACAGTAGCGATAGCAGTTTTAGTAAAAGTTTTCATCTAAAATCCAAGTAACATTAATAACAATTATGAAGCTAGGCTTCTTTGATGAATCATCCGATTCACGTTTTACATTATATGCTGAAAAGATTTTCTTATCAACTATATTTTGTAAATTGGCCGAGAGGACAGGATTCGAACCTGCGACCAACCGCTTAAAAGGCGAAGTAATATTGCTGAACGTATCCTTTACAGGATAACTACTATAGCTGCTCTACCAACTGAGCTACCTCTCGTTTATTTGGTGGATATGGCAGGACTCCAACCTGCAACGCCGAAACATGAAACACTTCTGTGTATTAGGACTAATATATCTTGTCACAGGTCGATTCATGAACAGTTATTTCGCAATTAAAAATACATATCCATTTTACTAGCAGGATGAACTTTAGGTCAAATTTAGAAGTTTGATTTAGTAAAGTTGCTGAACTCATCCTTTATAGTGTTGCCTCTCGCAAGGCGCAGTAGCAACAGATTCGTGAATAAGATGTTTCTTGCTAAAGGAAACAAATATTTGACGTACCCACATCAAACGCCAGGTGTAGTTCCAACTGTAACTACCAATGGTCTAGATAATCACTAGCGATGATTATTGTTACCTCCAATAATCAAGATGGCATACTAACCCCGAAAGGTTGTATACAGTGTCCCATCAGCCGGTACGGCGTCACGGAACTATCATTTAGGTTATTTATTTGTTGCTGTAACGAATCTTTATTTAGTAATCAGGAACAACATGATCACGATGCAATATAGTGAGTATATGCTGAACTGTTCCTTTCATACTTATTTATACACATCAGAATCAACTTGGTCTTTAGTTTCAGAATAAAGTTAATTGATTGCTGAAATGATTCTTCAATGCGTATAGTGATGGTGATCCCAACTGGACTCGAACCAGTAACCTACGAATTATGAGTTCGCTGCGCTAACCAGTTGCGCCATAGGACCTACATTACTATAAACACTGTATAATATGGTGGCCGTTTGGGAATCGAACCCGAAGCATAAACGCGCTATTTACACATAATAGTCTGTGCACAACTATCAGCAACCAGCAACGACCATATTCTGTAAAGGAGCCGAAGCTCCTTTCCGTTATTTATCCATGCTCAGGATCGCTTTAGCCTTAGCATGTTGAAAATCTCTTTTGAACTCATTGACATAATCCATATCAAAAACATAAAACGGAAGATACCAACCCAGCTTACCTTTCCCGTTATAGTCGATTTCTTCGATGTAGTAGGAAAAATCATTATCCCACTTGTATTCTTCACGAAGAATGTCAACAATCTTCTCAGCCAGCACTTGATCAGGAGATTCAACTGCCACCTCAAATCTACCAGAATCTTGCTTGCCGTAATTTTTAACTCGTGCTGTATGTGCCATGATAATCTACTCACTTTTGGGATGCTTTATTGCGTTTCCCTTAACTTGTGATAATTTTATCATAAGCAGAAAATCATGGCCACACTTATTTTACATTATTTTGTAAATTTAACGCGAATTTTATCTAAGAGCGTTCCGAACGTAACAGCGAACACCCAGATAACACCTGACTGCATTAATGCTGACATAGCGATACCGGAGTTAGACTCTTGCTGTAACGTGTTTACAAAATCAATTCCAATCCAGCTAGCAACTTCAGGAACTAATCCTGAAAACGCAGTGAAGAAGAATAGCTGCGACCCTGCAAATGTAGCAGAAGCATTACTCACTGCCATACGAACATAAGGCTTATCAGAGAACTTGCGCATCCACTTGAAAACCAGGATGTCTACTGCGCCACCTAGGTTAGTTGCTACAATAGCACCTAAGAATATAGTAGCAGGAAGACCGCCAAACATACATGCTATAAGTGAGATAAAGAAAGGAATCCAAAACAAGGTGTTGAAGATTTTCTTCTGCTCTAGTTCTGCTTGTTCACCATAATGCTGACTAAAGCTGCGAGCGCAGTCTAGCAAAGGGATTACTGTAAAGCATGATATTGGTAAGAAAAGTCCTGCTAGCAACCATTCCATTGGAATGACTACAGATGAACCATATTGCGATGCTACAGATAAAGCGGCGTAAACGAGTACAGAGTAAATGAATACTCTTACTTTAGGGGTTAATTTACTCACGGTATTGATCCTTAGGGTTTGTTTTCGGTAGGTCGAACGAGCAGTTTAATGTCGAAGCCTTAAAGGCACATGCTCAGGACATAATACATTACAGTCGGTTGTCAATACATTGCTGTACACGACGAGGACGATTGAACTCACGCTCACACTGTCGACGGATTTTACGATAGCGTTTACCTTTAGGGCCTTTATCATCTGCTAACTCATGAGCGATGATACCACCGATAACAGCACCCGCTACAACAGCACCAGCATTAGGTCTGTCATGGTTAGGACGACCACCATGACCATCGCCTGGACGAGCAAAAGAACTCATAGAGAAAACTAACAGAGCACTTGCACACATAACCTTAAACATTTTAAAAACCTTATTAAAAAAACAATTTCCATGCAGCCACTAAGGCTGCAATAGTCCAAACAGTGTAGGAGAACCTGTTTATATCTCTCTCCCACTGTTCGTTAGCAAGAACATACTTGTTCTTTTCTTTCATTAGAATGTCATACCGATTTGTGTGTGAACAGAGATATCTTCATCTGTACCATCAACGATCCACTGTGGAGCTACGCGAATATAGAAGCTGTCGTCAAGCTTCTTACGAACACCAACGTTACCAGACCACTGATACTTGCTACCGGTTCCGATCAGATGTTTATCAGTATTGAACTTATAGTCACTCCAACCATCTACAGACCATTTATTACCCAGATCGTAAGAACCATTGGTCAGAACAGCATAGCCGTTGTCGCCTTGTTCAGAAGCCAGTTCGGCATCAGTACGACCTGCGTTGAAGGAAGCATCAATGAAGCCTTTCTCCAGCTGGAAACGATAACCGGCACCCACGTAATGAGTGATGTCTTTTACGCCATTCTCGACAGCGAAAGCACTGTACTGGTAGTTAGCAAACCATTTACCGCCACCGATGAACCATTTTGGATCAAGACGCAGGAATGTGTTACCATCTTCAAATACATCAGCATAGCCGTAGAAGTGAACGTTTCCTTTACCAAACCACAGTTCACCTTCAACGTAGTTGGTGTCGCCAATCATTGGATTATTACCAAAAGAACGGTTGTTCAAGGATACGGCACCGCCAAGGTAATCAGTAGCGTTAGCTGTATTTGGAACTTCTTTAATAACAACTTTTTCAACGATAACTTCTTTCTCAACCACTACTGGAGCAGGCATCTCCACGTTGTAGTGACGAGCCAGGTTCTCGATAGTGTGTTCTTCGTTTACAGGATGTGCAACAGCAGACATAGAAGTCAGAGCCAGAGCAGCAATAGTAGTTTTCTTAAACATTTTCATCTCACAATGTAGTATTAAGTTTTTCTTTATCATAATCGGATATATGATCATCGAACCATCCACCGAAAGAAATCTGCGCAGTAACCATTTCAGCATGAGTAGAATACTCAAAGACTACAGCAGTGCCTAAAGCAACAGCTTTGTGGTCTATTGCTCTCATGGTGGCAGCAATATAGGCAGCTCTTTCGGGATTAGGATATACCAGCTTGGCAATCATTGTATTTACTCAGTGTGGAAGCTCTTCTTCTGGCACAGTATCAGTCATAACAGTATCAGTCATAACCTGATCAGCCAGATGAGCTACTGCATCAACAATATCCTTCAGCATGATTTGTTCACCTTTAACAGCTTGAACATTCAGGATATGAACGATTTCTTGCAGAGCAGTTACTTTTTCACGATCCGCTGTAATAAGTTCGTTAATTTGTTCCTGCATATCGAACATACGAGCTTTGAGTTGTGTTACCTGGTCCATCTTCTTTCCTTACTTACTATGTAAAATACAATCTTGGTTTATAAACTGCATATGTGGATATGCATCTTCGTTATCATATTTAGGGCAGCCACATTTCGGCAGTTCCCAGAATTTATGATAAGCCGGATTTTTATCAAACCCCCATTGCTCTTGCAGCTTGAACTGATATTTAGTCCACAAGTTACTGAGCAATTTAAGAGTCTCAGGATCATCCTCGGTTTTCATGTCGTTAGCAAATGAATTGCACATAGCCTGATAATGCTTGATCATCTTTATTTCATCATTGCTGCGAAACAACTTTCGTGCCAACTCCATGTTAATAGTCATAAGAGACCCTTAACTGTAGCAATAAACAGTTCATCTTTTGCTCGCTGCTCTTTAGGCAATCCTTTATATTGGATTAGACAAGGATGCGTCTTTTTAGCTTCGTCCTTAACATCACCGTAGACCCAGCCAGCTTCTTTCTTATCCTTACACCAGTTATTATGAATCTGCTCGGCAGTACAATCAGGATTATACTTGACAAACACTACACCCATTACTGATGATTCTTTACGCTCGATAGAAAGTTCTTCCCAATCTACTTGAGAATAGTCTCCTAATCCCTCGCAGAATGCTTTGTTTACCTGATGACAAACTTTTGCTATTTCATCAACAATCATTACCAGTTTTCCTTAATTTCTTCGCTGTATTCAGAGAAGGTAAGTTCAAGATCACCTTCCCAATCATACCACAATGGACCAACGTCGTAAGATAAAGTAATATGAGGCTTATACTCATCATGATCATAAGTAGCCCCATACATTATGCCTGTATTATGCCTATTAATCAAGTGTTCTGCCATAGGACCGGATAATGATAATACTAGCGTCTTACCGTACTGTGTATTCCATTTCTCGGTCTTAGCATGAACTTTCATATTTCTATCAATACCATTAACCCATGGGAAGTCTACTTGACTATAATGGATCGTGCTGTGAAGTTTTTCAGGCTCCACAGGAAATGGTACTTTTAGAAGCTGCTGGATATAAGCTAGACTTAACTGACTACCCTTACTAAACTTAACTGCTACATATTTTCCTTTTTTCTGCCAGCTCACTGATTATCTCCGCTAATTTATTGACTTGATGTTCAAGGTCTTTTAGTGATCCATTGTTGTCAAGTATATATTCACCTTCAATAGGCTCGATACCAGCTTCTGTGCTATGAGTATCAGCATTTCCGGTGTCTCTCTTTATATGTATAACGAAAGCATTATTAGCTCGACTGTACTCGATTTCATGCTGCTGGCGACAGTCAGACATAATGATAGGATAAGTACCAGGTTCCCAAGGCATGATTTCTTTAAGGTATACAAACAAGCGATCAAAGATATTAACCCAGATCATTTTATCCATAGCTACGCCAATGTCAGTACCAAGCACTTGCATGAAACGTCTTATAGACCATGGCTTATTAGGATTATTCTTTAGGTATTCATCTACGCGCTTATAAACTTCAGTAAAGTCATGATCGGTGTACATATAAACATTACACCAGAACTCGCGCATGATATGATTTGCTATATTATCATTGATTCCCATATCACTTTCACGATCATAGCCGCTAAGCCCTTCTACGTCATCAATGACAAACTGATCAGGTAAAACATTATCAAGAGCCAAGGAAAGACTGGTCTTAATAGGACCTGCAAGAGCATAAGACAAGCAGTTCAGCTTTTCAGTAAGCATCTTATCTACAGTGCCTTTACCGCTTCGTTTTAGCCCGCATAGAGTTACAAGCATTACTCAATAACCTCGTTGTTTATATGTATGCTAGATTTATTATACATGAAAGTTACCGTACAGGTAGTAGTAACCAAGCCTTCATCGCTATATGCAAACTCCATTTCACCCAGCTCCATAGGCCATGCTTCGATAAACTCAAAAGTTACTGGTATAGAAACTTTATTGTTGTCGAGTATATGGAACGTGACGTTAGACAATACATCAGAAAGATTAGCAGAATATGTGGTTTGATAATTATTCAGCTTTAGCATCCATTTGTATAGGTCTAGGTACGAGGTCAAGTTTTCATCAACGACGAAAGTAACTATCAATGGATCGAACTCAGTAGCACTACCAGGAACATGCTTCCTGTGGATACCTCGGTGGGCTGGTGACTCCACGTCAGTAATACGGAATCCTGGTATAGAAGCTCTCTGAACCATTATAGTAAAGTCACCTGACTGGTTACCCTGAACTTCAAGCTTGAAGTTAGTAACATTAGTAGGATTTAAAAACATTATACTGCCTCAATTATTATTAGTCAACTAGTTATTTAGAAATTTTTATAAAAGTTGTGCGAAGCACTGCGAACGTAGTGAGCACTTCTCTGCTAGCCTTACAACTTTGGTTCATTTTTAATAGTTATTTCTTTGTTTTAAAAGAAAATAAACTATTAAAAATTAATATTAACTTTACTGAACTAATAATCGCTTCGCGAACGTGCTACGCACGTAAATATATCTTTAAAACTCATTTAAACTAGCTTTAATAATGTTTCCTCAGCTAATCTACTAAGTTTAGTAGGGGTTTAGAGGAAACACGTTATATCGCTTTAAATGAGTTCTAAGCTAACTAAAAATATTTTCAAAAACCGGTTGACTGTTTCGTATATTCCTAGTGATAATACCGCATCAACATAAAAACGAGATTATTATGACTTCTCGAAAGAAAAACCATGTCGACCCTAGACGAATGAGTCAGGGTGTCCCGTTCAAGATGGAATGGCAGGATGGGCAAGGCGGAGTTTGGTCGGATATTGTTATGAGAGTTGATGGCGAGATGTACCGTCGAGATTATGAAACCCATACTTCTGGTGCGGTATGGGTTAAAGTAGAAGGCGATTTTGCCGATAACGCTACATTCAAGAGAAAATGATTATGGTTAAGAATCAGAAGTTTAGTCCAAAATACTGGGTTGCTCATGATCCTGCTACTGATGATGTTTTGATCAAAACTGTATCTAAGAGCTTGAATGATTGTATACAGAAAATGTATGCACAGGAAGGGGAAGATGCTTGTGATAATTATACTTGCATTCTTGTCGGGCTGGAGTTTGTATCAGATTACCATGAAACATTTGGTTGGGTAGAAGCTGCTCGTCGTTTAGATCAGGGTTGCCGGGTTCAGGAATATCAGCCGTTAGTTGATCGGTGGTATCATGTCAACAATAAAGTAAGACAGGGTAAACTATACAGGGTTGCAAAATGAAAATAGTAAAACTTTTTGAGCCGACTTCTACTGACGGGTATCATGACAGAGGTGCAAAGGTTTATTTCAAGACCTTTGAGGAAGCGCAGAGCTGGAGCTTTTCTCGCTGGAAAGGATATTCATCACGCCCTATTGTACATTTTGCTATAATGCTAAACGAAGGAATGTATTACATTCTGAAGCAAGAAGCTCCTGTTCATTTGTGGTCTGAGGAACTTGAGCTTGAGCAAAAGAAAAAAGTTGCTATTGATAAACTAACTGAAGAAGAGCAGATTCTATTAGGACTGAAATGATGAACATCGAACATATCCAAAAAGTTATGGATGAAGCTGAATGCCTTTTTACTGGCGAGCAAGTCGAGCAAGCCATTTGTAATATGGCAGAAGATATTACTGAGCAGCTACAATACCGAAATCCATTGGTATTGAGTGTCATGAACGGTGGTATGGTTCTTACTGGCCATCTTCTCACCAAGCTCAATTTTCCTCTCGAAGCATCTTATGTGCATGCTACTCGTTACCGTGATGAGGAAACTGGTGGTCATCTTGACTGGCTAGTCAAGCCTAAAGATGAACTTTATAACCGAACAGTATTGCTTGTTGATGATATTCACGATGAAGGCGTTACACTGGACTCTATTGTCGACTACTGCCTAGAATTAGGTGCTGATGATGTGTATACTGCGGTACTGGTAAATAAAAACCATGATCGTAAAACAAATCCCGAAAACCTGTGTGATTTTGTAGGACTAGAGATCGAGGATCGTTTTATCTTTGGTTTTGGTCTTGATTACCATGGATACTGGCGTAATGCTAACGGCATATACGTTAAGAAGGGATACTAAACCAAAGGAGCCTTTCGGCTCCTTTTTAATACCTGCTCCAAACAGACTTAGAGCCAACAGACTTACCATCAGGTCCAACGAACTTCTGTGTTGGTAAAAATAATGTAGAAGCCCAGTCCTTGGTATGGATCTCAAGGGGTGGTGACTTAAAATGATTTGGTAAGTAGCTACGGATACAGACTACTGCATACCTCATATGCTTAACCTTTGTCCAATCGATCTTTAAGCGTGTCTTTTGATTGAATCGAGGTGTGCTTGCGTATAAGCCGAGTAAGTCCTCTAAGAACTCTTTTCTGTCCTTTGGTTTAAGATAATGGAGATTTAAGCCATAATGCAGCTTGTTTCCTGCTTTTGACTTACCTTCACCTAAATATACTACTAAGGGAAAAACATCCCATACCGGTAGAGTATCCTTCCATTTAGCATCATACATGTATGTGTACATGCGTCCGATACGAAATCCTTTTGATGCCTTAGCCTTGATAGTATCCTTTATGGTCTTCTGGAACCATTCCTGAGAGCGGCGTTCTGCTCTGGTCTTACCCAAGCCAGTTATTTTACGCAGAGTAGCTCTGAAGTCATTAATCAATAACTTTTTCTGCTCGGCTGGTGTTAGCTTCTTGCGCTTGGTCTTCTCTAGCTTCTCAATCTCTAATGCGTCATCAATATCCTTTCGGAACTTACGCATATTTCGACTGAAGGTTTCATAGTTCAGCTCATGATCAGCAGCAAACTGTCTACCTGTTCTTTGCTTTTCATCCTGCCTAAACTTTACACCAAGCTCAACCCAGTACTTCTTTTCCTTACTTGGATTCTTGGGTTTAGCGGCTTCCTGTATCTCATCTTTCAGTTTCCTGAAAGCATTCTTTAAGCTATTATAGTTTACCTCAGCATGAGCGGCGTATTCCTTCATAGTTAAGCTAGGATCGCGTTTCTTCATCTTAACGTATTCTACGCCCAGTCTAATCCATTCCTCTTTAGAACGCTTTACACGAGCTTCTTGTATTACGAATATTGCCATTAGATTTTCATTCCCATTGCTTTGAGCGTATCTTCTGTTATGATTTTGAAGATATATTTTTTCTGTTCAGACAGTTTTAGTGCGGCTGACCATTTATCGCAGTTCACAGAATATGTGTAATGCTCATTAAGAAATTTCTGCTTAGCTTTTGCGGTCAGCTTAACCGGCTTTGCTGGTGGTCTAGTCTCCTTGGCTGGCTTCACCTCAAAAAGGAATTCCCTGCCATCAGCATACTTAACCCAAAAATCCATAAAGTATCGTCTGCGCTTGTTGTCAGCCTGTGAAAAGTATGGGATGATTACCCCTTCACTGTTCCACTTTATTACATTAGGATCGTTATCTAGCTTGTGCATGAGGTATGCTTCCCATGAACTGCGATACGTGATCTCCTTCCAGTTTCCCTTGTATTTCTCTTTATTACGAGGGCAAAATTTTCCCCGATAAGCCATTACTTTTTCCTCAAATCTATAAATAAAGATATTTATAAAAAGGTGGTCTATGATATTCACATACTATGATCCTGTTGCAATAAACGGGAAAGAGCTAACAAATATATTCAAAAATTATAAAAGCTATATCGATAGGATTCTGCCTAACTACCGTTTAAAGACCTACTACATAAAAGGTAGTCCCCGTCCAGAGCAACTAGCTTATCAGCTTTATGGTAACCAAGAGCTATACTGGATGCTTTTGATGATTAACAATATCTATGATCCTTTCTATGATTGGATTACCGGACAGGAAACTGCTTATCAGCAGGCTATTCAGCGTTATCAAAACGTAGGTGGTCAGCAGGTAGTATATCATGTGGATGCAGAGGGCAACAAATATTATAACCTAGTAGAAGTTCCTGAAGGCACCGGTAACTGGTATGATAAAGGAGATACCAACTTTAAGTATCTACAGTATAACGGAAATTTATACCCTGTTGATACTTATGCCCAGTATACAGATAAAAACGAAGCCAAGAGAACAATACAGATTATTGATCCTGCGGATATTACGCGTTTTATTAATGACTTGACTAAAGCAATGGAAACAGGCTTATGATGAATAACTATAATACGCCTAAGTTTTTTACTGGCGTAGTAGAAGATATTATGGATCCATTAGAACAAGGGCGTGTTCGGGTTCGTATAAAAGGCGTACATACCCATATCAAATCACCTGGTAGCTTAACCGGTATACAGGTATCTGATCTTTTATGGTCTTATGTAATGCAGCCTGTTACCTCTGCTGCTATTTCGGGGGTTGGTACTTCGCCTACTGGTATTGTTCAAGGTACTCATGTTTTTGGTTTCCATCTTGATGAATATTACCAGAACAATATTATCATAGGAACTACTGCTGGCTTATATGAGAATATGCCTAACTTCAACTACGGATTCTGTGACCCTGAGCAGAAATATCCTAGAGCTATTGGTTCTGATATTAACCCTTTAGTAAGAGGAGAAATAGGTCCAGTTGTTAAAAAGAAAAGGGATGAACAACTCAAAGACGTAAAGCAGTGTACTAGTGAGTGGTCTGAGCCAGTTGCTTCTTTTGAAGCAGTATACCCCATGAACACAGTCACCGAAACTAGATCAGGGCATACCTTTGAGGTTGACGATACACCAGGTAAAGAACGCTTGACTAAAACGCATCGTACTGGAACTTTTGAAGATATTCAAGAAGATGGTACTCGTATTCAGAAAATAGTCAAGGATAATTACGAAATTGTATTAGGTAATGACTATGTTCATGTTACAGGAAATGTTAATGTTTTTGTTGCAGGAAATGCTGATATTGTTGTTACTGGGAATGTTGACGCTAAGGTGGGAGGGAATTTTACGGCAACTATACATGAGAATCTTACAGCCACTGTTAAACAGAATGCAAACATTACTGTAAATGGAAACTGTACTGAAAACGTTGATGGTGACCTAACTCAGACTGTAGGCGGTAACTATACGCTTAACGTTGGTGGGTCTAAGTCCGACTCAGTATCTGGTTCGTGGGATAGAAATTCTAGTTCGGTTAATGATATAGCAAGCGGCGGGTTTAAGATTAACGGTTCGCGGATTGATTTGGGGTGATGTATGAAAGGTATAAGTTGTGATATGGCAAAAACTACCGGTCATCCTGAGTTTCCTCCTACTAACGTAATCGCTACACAAAGTAAGGTATTTTCTAGCGGATGTGCAATATTAATCTCAGGTGATCCTATTATACCTCATACTAGACTCGTGAAACCGTTTGATACACATGGGGGATCAGTTATAGGAACTACCGGCAAGGTATTTGTAGGAGGAGTTCAGGCAATAATGATAGGTGATCCTATTACATGTGGTGGTAAAGTAGCCACAGGATCAAGTAAAATCTTTATAACATAGGAAATATATGAAAAGTAATTTACCAACAAATTTCACAGGGGCAACCTTTAGTGAAATAAAACAAGATCTGATAGACTGGCTATCTGGGCAGGATGAGTTCAAGGATTATGATTTTACTGGGTCGAGGATGAATATCTTGCTTGACCTTCTGGCTTATAATAGCTTGTATATGCAACAGTTTAGTAATACTGCTCTGATGGAATCATTCATTAGAACTGCTAACCTGAGAAGCTCAGTAGTTCAGCATGCTCAAGACCTAGGCTATTATCCAGAGAAAAGAACCGCCCCACAGGATGACCTGTTTGTTGAGTTCACTAATCCTCTGCGCCCAACCTTTATTACTATTCCGCGTGGAACCAAGTTCAATGGTGTATTGAACGGTACTCAAGATTATACATTCGTTACTCTTGAGGATAGTGTTATTGTTCGTGGTGTTAATAACAAATATCAGGAAACGTTGAAGATTCACCAAGGTCGCCTTGTAAGAACCGAGATGGCATATAACCCAGATACTCCTATCCTGATCTATGACCAAACTATTGACCGGTCTACACTTAGACTTTATGTCGAAGGAGCTGAATGGAATAACTGGACCAATAATACTGTAGTCAATATTTCTAGTATTGCAACTGTTTTCTATACCAGAGAAACTATCGACGGTGATACAGAAATATTCTTTGGTGAAGGGGAAGATATAGGATCATTTACTGGTTCATATATCGGCGGCCTGAAGCCCATTAAGAACAGTCGTATTGTTATCGAGTATCTCTCTACATCAGGAGCTGCTGCTAACGGCTGTAAGGATTATCAGTACATTGATACTCTTGCTGATATCGAGGTGAATAAAATTGCTGCAGTAGGCAGTGAGCTGGCAACCTATGTAGGCTCTATTGGCGGTGGTGATCCTGAGAATATTGAGCGTATAAGAAGCCTTGCTCCAGTATACAAGGAAACTCAAAAGCGTTGCGTTACTGCTTCTGACTATGAGGTATTTGTTTCAGAGAAATTCGGTAGTATCGTTCAAGCTGTTCAGTGCTATACCGATTCTGACAAACCGGGATATGCGTTTATTGCTGTCAAACCGCTGAGTGGTCTAACCTTGACTACTATACAGAAAGAAGATATATTTAACTATTTGGCTATGTTTAATATTGGTACTATAACACCAGTAATCTCTGATCCCAACTACCTATACATTAAGCATAACATTAATGTTGCATACCGTTTAGGGCAATTGGCAGAGTCAGAAGAATGGCTGAAGGGTCAAATTATCAACGGTATTGATAAATATTATATTAATGATGTTGAGATATTCAATAAGAGCTATTCTAAATCTAAGATGTTGACATATGTTGATGCAAGCGACCAGAGTATTATCGGTTCATCTTGCGACATACATCTGGTGAGAGAATTAACAAACTTCTACAAAGCACCAATGTCAGGCGTAAGATACCTAAACCAAGTAGAGCATCAAAGCGTTATAAGCTCACCGTTTATTTTTAACAACGGCGAGCTTGAGTATAATGTTCGTTATGCGTCAACTAGTGCAGATGAAAATGGCGTTGCTAAATTGGTGGTAGGACCATTCAAGGATGGTGATATTGCTATAGAAGCATACACCGGAAATGATTTTGAAAAGATGGAATCAGAGTATGATAACTATTATGTAGCAGGAGAGGTTAAGCATATTGAAGATTATATTTACTATGATCTTGGTGTGTTGAACAAACCAAGCACCTCTTTTGAATCTGCATACATCGAGTTGTATGCAAAGCCTGATAAAGTTAATATCTTTGCAAGGGATGGTAGTCTTATTGTTTTTGAAAATGATTTGAAGCCACAATATACAACTATCACTTTAGAAGCCATAGCGCAGTAGGAATATATGATAAAAGCACCTAGCGTAACCAGTTTACGGGTTGCATTGCTATCTGCTAATCATGTGAAAGTACAGTGGGATGATGTAGGATTAAATTTTTATTATTTAATCGAATATGCCATCTCACGTTCTCCCAGCGGTGTTGAGATACCGCATGAGGATCTTTCATGGATTGATGCAGGTAGTACACGAGATGAGTTCTGGTATTTTAACGAAATACAGCCTAATACCTACTACAAGTTTCGTGTAGCAACAACATATCGTGGATTCGAGCAAGCAGATTGGGTAGAAACAGAAGAAGTATTATCTTTTGATCAGAACGCGTACTACATCAGCGCCATGCCGCAGTTTACCCCATCTAAAAAATTCATCGAAGAAAAATTTATAAAAAACAACCCTTATATAAACTTTAATACTGATAACATTCAAGCATCATTAATGAATGATACATTTGTGTTTAATCCTCTTTATGAGAATATATCTAATATTGCTGATAGTATAATATATGAAGACTATCATCACGAGATACAGGATCATGTTGAACCGGTCTGTGAAAGTATTGATCGCGTTATGTTAGGTGAGATGGATGGTGTACTGTATGCTTTTGAGAGATTTCAGAACTATATAAAGGTATCTAATGACAAAGGGCAAACCTGGAAATATTACCAAGCATTTAATGATCGAGTAGGTAACCCTGTATCTCGAACAGTTATTTGTCAGACAGATACAGCTTCTTATGTATTAGGGTATGAAAAGCTATTCTATGGAGCAGCTTCTACAGAAGTTCGCTGGTCTGAGGATACAGTAAAGTTCAGTAACAACGAAATATCATTCACCAAGCCTGACGAAGGCGAGGAGCTTGGTTTCTTGACTGAGAAGTTTGCGGAATTTGCTTCATTGCCTGCTATTCTTAATAAGAGAGCAGAAGCATTGTGTTGTTCTACAGAGTTCGTTTATGTTGGCGGCAGAAATACTATTCGAAAGATCAAAACGGTAAACACCCCTATCGATACTAACCCTGATTCTCCGACTTATAATGAGCGTTTATTTGAGCCCGATATCCTCAAAGTTGTTCCGGGTAATGATAAGGTTGTTATCAAAAAGATGGAAACACTGGAAGGCGTTTTGTATGTCTTTATATCCGGTGAGGTTGAAGTAGCGAATGCTGATCCAACAAAAGAGAAGATTATTCATACCGAGACGGTGGGTGTATATCAGCATCAGGAGGATAATTCTTTTGTGAGGGTTTTTGGTAATACTGAAAACGAAAGAGATTTGCTGTTGCATGAGTACTCTAACATGAGTACTGACGGTTCTAGTCTTTTTATTAGCTCTGCACGTTATAAGTTTAACGAGACTTTGCCCGATACTATTGATAATCCTATAGTCGCCTCAGCGGTGAAATACAAGACTCCGCCAACATATATTACCTCTGAGCCATTACATCAGGTTAGCTACAGAACAACAAATGGTACTGATTGGGAGATGCGTCCTAGTGAGTATTATAATGAAGCTGATTATACCTGGATGCGTCGAGGCGAGACCCGATGCTGGATAACCCATGATAATAGACCACTGGTAGTTTATCCTTATAAGCTATACACTGTATATACCGATACTCTGAGCACAGCTCAAGTAGATCCTGATCGTGTTAACTCTGAGATCAATGAGGTAGGCAGGACTGTTATTAAAATGAAGAACGTTACAATTACCGGTTCTAAGAAATACTCGAACGGTATTGTACTGCATCGTGATGATGGACGAATAGTAGGTTATTTCCAGTTTGGATATCGTGAAAGAGAACTAGTGAATGTTTACTGGAAACCTGCTAACACATTACTCATAGCAGAGCTAGTTCAGCAGAAGCATGATGATATATTCGAGCCAGATATTCAAGAGAGATTAGTCGATCCTAACCTAGCACCATTGGTTGTTAAGATGGCTCCTGAAACTTATCTTGATGGCAACTTTAATGCTTTCAGTAAATATTACTTACAGTTTATCAGTGAAGGAACTGATAGCACGTATAATCGCTTGCTTAACATGATCCGTAATCAATTTCCACTAGAAGAAAATAACTTTACCTATTTGTGGTCTGAGATAAGAAAACGGAACATTTATCTTGATGCAGCGAAGCGGGATAGCATTACAAAATTCTTTGAAGCAAGAGCAACCGATTTTTACTCAACCAAGGGTATTGAGAGTAGTTATCAGTTTCTGTTCAAGCTGCTTTATAATGAAGATGTATCAATAGAGCTAGAATCCAAAACAGGATTGGAATATGATATTGTCGTTGATAGTAATAATATCACCGAGGATATTGTAGGAACTACTATCTATACGCCAACTGGGCGTTGTAATGTAACGTATATTGACAAGGAATATGTTGATGGTAGGCTGTTATGGACTGTTACTATTCATAACATGATCGGTAAATTCCATGTAGGGCAGATTATCAAATCGGAAAAGCAAGCATTTGTTGGTGACATTATCCGAGGTATACAGGGAAAAGATATTCCAAACATTGGGCAATATCCAGACCGCGGCAGGACGTATTATGTAATGCGCATTAAGTCACAGCTTCCATTATCCCGGTATAAAGATGATGTAGTAAGGTTCGTACATCCTGCTGGCTTTGGTTTCATGGGTATAACCATGATAACTATTCTAGTCAACTTCGGTTTATCCATGAAGCATTTTGAAACCATTATAAACATAATGAAAACATACAAATGGGATATGGGATTACCTACCGAATATGCAGAGAAGGTTGCAGTCATTGACCCTAACACTGACTTAGTGGTTCGTGATCCAACATACGATACACCAATGTATCGGGATGGCGCTAAGGCTGGAGTACCTTATCCTGTTCCTGCTACTTATGATACAGATGAAAAGCCGCTTAATGGCGTATTGCCTTCAGCAAGACGCTTTAAATTCTCGCCTCTGTTTGATGCTTCGGTTCCTTCATATACACAATTCAGAAATCTTGATATTATCCGTCTGAAAGATAAAACGGTTAATCCAAGAGATCCAGACACAGCAACTCAGGTGAAGGTATGACAGTAATTTACAGATCGGTTGTTACATCAAATTTCAGAACAAAGAATTTGATTAACTTTTATGACATGGTTGGAGATGGTGAAGATCAAAACACACTTTACCTCTCCTTCGGGAGAAAAGACCCATGGGCAGCCAACGAAGATATAGTTGGCTTTGCTCCTCCTTATCCAGAAGACAATAACGACGGTTATTCTAGCCTATGGGCTCAAATGATTGGAGTAGTTAAAATTGACAAGTCTATACTTGATGCAGTATATCCTCGCAGAGATTATGGCGATGAGCGTTATCCTAACCCAAGGACCTTTAACATAGATGAGATTGTTGTAGTAAACAGTGCTCCTTATAACAGAACAGATATAAGCGGCGGCTGGATGGTGTATAGAGTAGTTGATGTTCCTGACCGAGGTTCGTGTACTATTTTATCTATTACTGATAAGGTGCAATGTATTTCTACCGGCGGTAAATGGACGCCTTCGGTTCAATCAGGCGAGCCTCCTCGAGGTCAAGGAAATGCTATTAGCACTGGCGATGGCTATATATGGGAGTACTTATATACTATTCCGCCTGATGTATCTATTAACCGTTGCTCTAATGAATATATTGTTGTTCCTTTTTCTGATGACTTGAACGAAGATCCTAAGCGTTGGGGCTATGAAAACAATATCAGCTGGTATCCCGGCAAAAATGATTTGATATATCGTATGCGTGTTGTTCAGTTCAGATTCCGGAGCTATCTTGATTCTTTGTATTTCCCATCTGAGTCATTACCGGGTAATACTGGTTTCAGACAGATAGGCATCTTAATGAACCCGTTCCTGAAAAAGAGTAAACCTGGTGATCCTGATATAAAGGCTACTGAGCCATCATATAAGCCGGAAGAATTGGAACTCCAGTCCGGTGAAATTGTATATATGGAAAACCGTCCTAAGATTGTTCGTGCATTAGATCAGCTCGAAGAAATTGACATTATATTTGACTTTTAAGGAACAACAATGGCTATACAAAAAACTAAAGAGAGGATCAACGTTGGTAACATCGGCGATCCTACTACAGGTGATATCCTGTATGATGGCGGTATTAAGCTAAACAATACCATCGATAACCTATACAATGCTTTTGCTGATTATCGCTTGTTTGTTACTGATGATGGTGTAGGTAAAATGACGCTGCATCCTATTGGTTATTATCAGAAGATGACTAGTGCCTATTATACATCAAATCCTATTGAGCTGGGCAGCTTACATGACGTAACTACTAAAGATGGTAGTCAAACAGTAAACTTGCCTGCAGGTAAAGCCGGTGAAGGTGTTTGTATTATAAATACAGATGGTTCATTCAGTAGCTTAAACCCTGTCGTTATTCGACCATCTACAAACCAAGAAATTATTGGTACTGCTGGTAGCCTCAACGTAACTATTCCAAACTCAAAGATTACGTTATTTTGTGTAACAGGCGGATCTCGTGCAGTATGGCGTTATAAAATCGAATCATTGTTTGGTGATGAATCTATTCCTGTTGAGAAATCTATATCTCATCTGGCTAACCAAGAAGTGACAACGCCACTGCTTTCTAGAACAGATTACGATGTTATTAAGTTTATTGTTATTGGTGAGACTGCTACTAGCAAGTTTAAGACTGCTGAGCTAATGCTTTATGTATCACATGCTGGGGATTTGCATTGGAATGAATATTCAGTAATCAAGTCTGACGGTGACGATATTGTTGAGATTAAATTTGATCTTGATGGTAATACTATTAACCTAGTCTCTAAATCAACTTCAGAAGCACTGACACTTACAATAAAAGCTATTGATACAATTAATAAGGGTATTGCATGAAACAGCTTATTGGATTGGGTACTGTTGTTGATGACGGTACCGGAGATTACCTTAGAAAAGGTGGTCAAAAGACGAATGATAACTTTAATGAATTATACACTAAGCTGGGTGATGGTACTATACCGCACCCAGCAGGTGCATGGAAGACTGTAACTGCGGCAGAAGTAAACCCAATATTCGGTGATTCATTCGCACTGAATACTACTGATAATACCATCACCGTAAATCTCCCTAAGGGTACTGTAAACGATTACAATAAGGTTATTCGCCTGAGGGATGTATGGCAGTCATGGGCAACCAAATCAGTTCTACTGAAAGCTGCTGCAGGTGATACTATAAAAGGTGAGACTACTCCTGTTCGCCTCTCTGTAAACTATATGGATGTTGAGCTGGTATATTGTAGTCCAGGTCGGTGGAGCTATATAGAGAATAAAACCGTTGATAAAATAACCAACTCTGATCTTGCTAGCGTTATGAAAAAAGAATACATAGCAACCCAAGATCAAACCGATTTTAAAGATATTTTTGGTATAGGTTCATACAATATTGACAATATCGAAGTATATCTTCGGGGTAACTTACTGTATTATGGTCAATCATTAACAGCTGATAGTAACTACGGTTCTATTGATCCAACTGATCCTGCTGATGTAATACCACTGGATGGCAAGACTATTCGCCTTAGAATTAAGTGTAATGAAGGCGATACTGTGGCTATAGTCACCCACCTTGATGGCGCTGCTCCATGGCGATCAACTTATAACAGAAAGCAGATCAGATTATACGATGAATCGCTAACTAATAGCACATCTGTTCCAGGTTCTCGTGTTGTAGCAGACCTGGCTACTAAGACAAGAATAACCGTAGAAGAACTGGGATTGTCACAGATTGATTCTGTCAACCCAAACTCACTAGAAGTTATTGTTAATGGCATAGATCTTGTTCGTGTAGGTGATGCTGATTATCCCGAATTCATATGTGAAGGCTTTGATCAACAACCCATCGATCAAGAAACGTGTGAACGTAATGGTGGTGCATGGAAGGCTAGCATTCAAGATTATCAGCTTGAGTTTAATGACAAAAGTAATCTAGTTGCTATTAATTTTGAAACTCCTTTTGAAGATGGTGATACACTAGTAATCAAATGGTATAACAACGACATTGGAACACTGATGACGTGGGAAGGTGAAACAGGAATCAAATCATTAACTGATGCCTTGTATCTGAATAGCGCAGAGATTATTGCTACTAAGAATATCATTGAGTATACTGATTACGATAATCCTTCACAGAAGACCATGTCACCTGTCGCTCCTCAGCCGCCTAGGCGTGCAGAGAATATCAGTGATATGTTTGACCTTTTCCATCCGATTGGTACTATATACACGAATGCTCATAACCCAGCTAACCCAAAAGATTATATGGGATTTGGTACTTGGGTTCGCTATAAAGAAGCAGAAGGTCGCGCTATTGTTGGTTGGGATAGTTCCGATACTGCACCTACCTTCAGATTAAACAATAATGATCTTGATCCAGAAGGAAGACCAAAAGCAACATCAGGCGGAACATATGGAGATCTGACAACCACAATCGAAACCAATAATATTCCGGAGCTTGCTACTGACGAGGAAGTTCTTGTTAAGGATGATAATGGTACTGTTATTATTGGTGGATGTCAATATGATCCTGATGAAACAGGACCTGGTTATAAAAAATATACTGAAAAGCAGGCTCATATTAACGAAGGCAAAACTGCAGTGCCTATGAATAATATTCAGCCATCTGTAACAGTTCATATCTGGTTGAGGGTAGCATAATGACAATCAAAAGTAAGACGCGTGGCTTATCACGTCTAGCGTCACGATATGCAAATAGTATCGAGTATATTCCAGGTAATGGGCTTCAGTTATCTAACAAAGCCCCTATTGGTGCTGCTACTACTGAACAAACATTACATGGTAACAGATATGCATCTGTACAGGGCGCTATTGATGATCTAGTTTCTTTGACTGAGTATCCTATTAATACAGTTGTTATCAATACCGATAACATATCCCCTTCTGCTATTTCACAGGTTCAGCTTTTGACAGTCGAGCTCGAAGGAGAAGTATCAGCTAAAGTTGGTGATATTCTAACAGTGTTCGGTCTTCCTATTGTATTACAGGATGGTGATTGGAATACTACAGCTACAGTGGCAAATCGTATTTTAACAGAACTGAAAAAGTATGCTGATAATAGTCAATATTTTGAAAAAGTTGCTATTAAAGCTACAACTACTGATCAGATTGAAGTAACTATGATCGATTATAAGGTTCATAGTGATTTTGTAATAGATGCATTTGGTATTAAGGTTTCTGTTACACAATCTTCACCTGCTAAGCCTGGCCTTATTGGAAGTTGGGATAATATTGGCAATGAAAATAAGTTCAGTCAAACACTTTACTATTGGAAGCGTGTAGCATGACAAATAACATTAGTAAGCACATCAGCGATGCAGCTTCTTCTGTTACATTTGACCCGGCAGGTACAGATTGGCCTGCCGATGTTACAGACGTTCAGACTGCAATAGGTAAAATAGGAAGCTGGGCTACATTAGATCCAACTAAACATGAAGCAACCGAGTCCGTCCGAGGTATTGCAAAACTAGCCTCTATAGAGATGGTAATGAATGGAACTGATGATGAAACAATAGTAACACCAGCCGGACTTTATAGAAGATTAACCAGCCCAATGGCTAGTGAATCAGAAATAGGTTGGGCTAGAAATGCTATAGACGATGAGAGTTTATCAGAAAGAAACCAATATGCTTCTGCATCACCTAGAAATATTCATTATATCTTTGATAATAGAGAATGTTCTGAGGATTCTGAAGGTGCTATTCAGGTGGCTACTAATGATGAAGCAGTAGCAGGAACCGATCATACAAAGGTAATGACCCCCTTAAAGGTAAAAAAGATTCTTGAATCATATACCCCTGTTGCAGGCGAAGCTACTGAAACAGAAATTGGATTTGTCACTCTGGCTAGTGTTGATCAACTATTGGCCGGTACTCTTAGAGATGGATATGCAATAAGCCCTTATACCTTCCGGAGAGTAATGGATAGAATATTCAAAAGAGTAATAACTACATTTACAGGAAACTCCCGTGATCTGAAACCTGGATGGACGTTATGTAATGGCGAATCAGTTAACGGTATAAGAGTTCCTAATCTAAGAAATAGATTTATGAGAGGAGGTACCTTTAATGACTCTGGAATAGTCGGTGGAGAAAATACATATGATATTTCGAAAGGTATTACTGTTGCTGATGCATATTTGAGTTCATCTCATTTGCCATCACATAGTCATACTCGGGGTGATATGGATATAACAGGATCTTTTGGTGTGAGTTCTGGTAGTCGAAGATATATATCAGGTGCTTTCTATGATGCAGGGACAAGGATTAATGATACAGTTACCGGTGGTGGTAGTGGTCGATTAGTTACTTTTGATGCATCAAAAGGATGGTCCGGAACATTTGGTTATTCTGGTGGAGGTAAACCACATAAACATGGTATTTCTGGCTCTATACTGGATATCAGACCAGCTTATTACACTCTAGCATATATCATGTATGTTGGTATAACGTGAGGCAAACATGTCAAACAATATAATAAATCACATAAGTGACAAAGCATCATCTGTTAAGTTTGATCCTAAGGGTACTGATTGGCCTTCTAACGTCAAGGATGTTCAGACTGCAATAGCTAACATAGGAACTTGGGCTAATATAGATCCTGCTTTACATGAAGCTAGTGAAACGGTAAGAGGTATATTTCGATTATCAACCGAGGAAGAGAGAAAAGAAGGACAAGATCATAAAACAGCTATCACCCCATTAAAATTAAAAAACGCTATCAATGGTACTCATGTTGATGAAGATGTTATAGGATGGGCTAGATATGCTACTGATACAGAAGCAATGTCTAAGACTATTACTAATAGAGTATTAACGCCTAAAGCAATTCATCATGTATTCGATACTCGAGTATCTAGCGAAACTATTCGCGGGACTATTAAAATATCAACAACCAGTCAGGCTCTAGCTGGAACTGATGACACAACAGCCATGACGCCTTTGAAAGTAAAGCAGATTATTTCAAAGACTGCTCCTAGAGTTGATGGAGCAACAGAAAGTGTAAGAGGTTATGTGAGAATATCAACCCCTTCTATGAATCTTTCTGGTGTAGCTCGTGATAGTATTGCAATAAGTCCTTTTTCGTTTAGAAAAGCTATAGAGGATCTTTTCAGGAAAACTGTATTCGCATTCAATGGAAGCGAAATGGATTTGAAGGATGGTTGGGTGTTGTGTAATGGTCAAACTGCAAATGGTATCAGAACCCCTGATCTAAGAAATAAGTTTGTATTCGGGGGTGATTTCAATAGTTCTGGGGTGGAAGGCGGTTCTAATACTAAGGATACATCCGGAAGGTTTTCTTTATCTGGAACTAGTCTGTCTGTTGAACAAATGCCAGATCATAACCATTCCAGAGGAACTATGAATATAACCGGTCAATTTGCGCAGGACAGTTCGGATACGTGTGAAGGTGCTTTCTATAGTAGTGGGTCTTGTAGCTATAATGATGTAAACATAAACGATCCTAATGGACGTGATAAACTACAGTTTCGAACAATCTATCATACGCAGGGTAGTCTTAGTTATGAAGGAGGCGGTGCGCCTCATTATCATAGACTAACAGGTGGATCAACTCAGGATTTCAGACCACCTTATTATACTCTTGCTTATATAATGTATGTAGGATTATAAAATGACAAATAACATAAAGAATCATATAAGCGATAAAGCATCATCTGTTATCTTTGATCCTACTAATACAGAATGGAATGAAGATGTAACTGATGTTCAGACTGCTCTAGGTCAGATAGGATATTGGTGTAATAAAGATAAAGGCAATGCAGCTACCGAAACTACAAAAGGTATTGCTAGTATTTCAACTGTTGCTCAGGTTACCGCTGGAACTGATAACTCTACCTTTGTTACACCTCTTAAGGTCAAGAATCTAATTCCTGATACTATGGCATCAGAATCTGTTTACGGATGGACTAGGTATGCAAATAGAAGTGAAGCAATAGATAAAACCTTAAATACTAAAGGAGCATCTATAAAAACAGTTGCTGATGTCTTTAGTCAAAGAATAAGCAGAGAAACAGTATCAGGATCGATTAAGCTTGCAACACAGCCTGCTGCTGTGTCTGGAGTTGATGATACAACAGCCATGACTCCATTAAGAGTAAAACAGGCTATGGCAGCTTTGTCATCTAAAGGAAATCCGGCCTCTGGAACAATGCAAGGTTATGTTACCATTGCTACTATTGCTGATACATTAGCTGGTTCTCTTAATGAAGCTTATGCAGTCAGTCCTTATTCTTTCCGTAGAGCTATTGATGATTTATTTGAATATGTCATTGCTGAGTTTAGTGGGACTGAAGCTGAGCTTCCATCAGGCTGGGCTCTTTGTGATGGTAAAGAGGCTAACGGAAAAACTACTCCTAATCTAATCAATATGTTTGTTATGGGTGGTGATTTTGATCAGATTGGTAATAAAGGCGGATCTACTACACATAATATCGCTGAGGGATTAACGGTTAGCGAAACTACTCTTACCTATGATCAGATGCCTAAACATAGTCACGATAGGGGCGTAATGAGTATTAGCGGTATGATCACTTCACCGTGGCCTTCTGAACCTAGTAGAATTTTCCGTGACATACAAAGTTTTGGTTTTGGTTCCCAGAACGCCTATCCAGCCTCAGGTATAGTAATGGGATTTAGTGCCGCTCGGACTTGGACAGGTGAAACTAGTCAAAAGGGTAGTAATAGACCACATATTCACACAATAACGGGATCAACCCAAACATACATTCCAGCATATTACACTCTGGCATACATTATGTATGTTGGTACAACATAGGAATAAATGATGACAGATACCAAAATAGACAAGGTAACAATTTATCCTATCCCTTTTGTGGATAGAGATGTTCCGCTACCTTCCCAGCAAAAACTTAACTGGGTAAAGAATGGCGAATGTCCTACAGGTGCAACTAATGTTGAATCTAATGATGGCGTTTTAAATCGACCTGGTGTTCAAATTCAAACAAACGTTAATACATTAAATCTTAATGATCATACTCAAGTTGATAAAATCAATGAGCTTGTGGATAATGTCAACCAGATTAATGATAACCTTGCTGATATAGGTGATATTTCTATTATCACCCAGGTAGAAGAAAACAGGCAGGGAGTTGAAACTCTTACTAATATTGCTGTTGATCATAGCATACGGTTGATTGCTGAAGAAGCGGCTACTGTTGGTATGAAAGAGCAGATTGGCGTTCACAATCCAGAAGATCCTACTACCAGACCTATCTATGATGAGATGTTCTGGCAGAAAAAAGAGATGGGTTCATATCCTGGTTTTGATATCAACGGCATTCCTAATCCTGAATCTATCGGCAGCGGTATGAAATATCGCATTTCAAATAACGAAAGTGTTGGCTTGAGTAACACTGGACGTATTGAATTGCTCGAAGAAAGATGGAATGAAAGTGAGGTTGGCGAGCTGGTAGATAATGTGGCTAAGCTCAGAAATGAGTTAGGACCAGAGATTCAAGCAGTTCCAGGTAGCCCTGTATATGAGCGTATCTCTATTAATGAAGCTGCTATTGCTGAAATCGTTAATGTCAAGATCGCTAATATCAATCTATCTATTGATTCTACTAACGAACATACCATGAAAGATCGTATGGAAGCTGTAGAGGCTTCTAATGAGCATAATGATGAGGCTATAGGTGATGCTGATTCAGGCTTGATTAAAGATGTAAACGACCTTAAAGCAAAGGTTGGTGATACGCTTACTGCCGGTACATTGGTTTATGATGTTAGTCAGAATAAGGCTAAGATCACTGAAATGTCTGATATCCTGGGTGATACATCATCTGACGGTATTCGCGGACAGATTGTAACCATCAATAATCAGATTGGTACTGATGCAATTCCAGGTTCTATTGAAGGTCGATTGAAGATCAACAGTGAAAACTTGACTCAGTTGCAGAATGAAACCTTAACACTGAAGGCTACAGTAGGTAATAACACCTCAGGTCTAGTTGCTGCGGTTAGTCATATCGGTAAAGACATGTATGGTGATGCTGCCGCCACTGATCCTGTTCTTCAGAATGGTGTGTTAGCCACTACTGAGACTCTGGTTCAGCAAATGGCTTCTGCTGTTTCTGATGCACCTGATACTAACTATTATGCTCGCACACAGGGTAACTGGATTAAATTACCTAACGCTAAAGGTAGTTTTGAAAAAGATATCAACGTTACTTTAGCTGAAGTTGGAACTGAAGTTTCTATTGATACCTCTAATGCCAGCACCGGTTCTTTTACTCCAGTGCAGATTGTCCATACTGGATCTGATCTTGTAATTAATGATACTGGCGCATTTCAGATTATTTCACGAACCTACGTGACTACTAAGACAGCAGATAGTTCTTATAAAGTAGAAATGTATGTCAATGGCGGTAAGGTTGCAGAGCAAGTTCGATGGGCTATTGGTCATAATAATGAAGATATTTTCACTATCGACAAGATTGTGAATCTTGGTAATGCATCTAATACGGTTGAGTTTAAATTAACAGGATTGCATGCCAGTACTGTAGGTGAAACCCCAGTTCATATTGAAATTGTTGTTGTAGCCGCATAATACAAGGGAGCTTCGGCTCCCTTTCGGAGTTTATATGATATCAAACCCAAAAACACTAAAAGATTATATTCTTCGCACACTCGGTGCTCCTATTATAAACGTAGAGGTGACCGAAGAACAGATTTATGATTGCATTCAAAGAGCATTAGATATGTTTGGTATGTATCATTATGATGGTACTAATAAAGCCTATGCAGTCTATAAGCTGAGCAAAGAAGAAGCGGCAACCGGTGTTGTTGATATGCGCGGCAAGAATGTATTCGCTGTATCAAAGGTTCTTCGTGTAAAGAAATCATTATATGCTACATTCGGAGGTACACCTTATAACTGGTTTAGCGATATGATACTAGGCTTTGCTGGTGGTGTAGGAATGGGTAGCGGTAATTCATTTTATAGCCCTTACAGTCCATTCGGAGGCGGCATAAGCTACTTCACCCAGTTGACCTCTTACTTTAACATGCTTGAAGATCAATTCGATCCTTTACCTGACTATTGGTATAATGAAGCATCTGAGCAGCTGCATATAACCTCTAAGCATTTTCGTGAAGGTGATGCTGTTGTATGTGAAGTCTATGTTACTTCATATAGCGATGTTGATAAGATGGTTACTAATACTATCGGCTATGGTACTGTTGGTTGCGATGATACACCTGTTGATTATCATGGATCTTATTTCAATCCTGATTTGAATATACCTATACAAACTATAGGTCAGGGGTCTAATGCTCCCAGTCAAGGTGCATATAATAACATCTGGATCAAAGAATATTCTACTGCTCTGGTTAAAGAGCTTAATGGTTATATTCTGTCTAAGCATCAGGGTATGCAATTACCAGGTGGTGTGACCATTGATGGTTATCGTATGATGGATGATGCTAGACAAGATAAGCAGAGACTTGAACAAGAGATTATGCTACTCGATACCGTCATACCAGTTATTCTAGGGTGATTATATGTTTGCTAAACTTGAAAAGCAGAAGAATAATTCTGATATAAGGGAAGAAAATATATTGAATCCTTATGTCAAATTCATGTCACATGAAGGAACGCAAGGGTTGCAGGATACTCTAGTTCAGGAAAGTATACAGATGCGTGGTATTCAGTTTTACTACTTGCCACGTGAATATGCTAAGATTGATTGGATACTTGGTGAAGATATGAACACCAAGTTCAAGCAAGCTATGCCTTTTGCTGCCTATTTGAATAACTTTGATGGATACTCAGGTCAACAGGATTTCTTTACAAAGTTCGGCTACCAAGCCAACGACGAAATCACAATAACCGTCAATCCAAACTTATTCAAGCATCAGACTAATATCAAAGAGCCATTAGCAGGCGATCTGGTTTATATGCCACTAGACAATAGCTTATTTGAAATTAACTGGGTAGAGCCAAGAGATCCTTTCTATCAATCTGGCGTTAACTCTACACGCAAAATCACTGCACAGAAGTTTATCTATTCTGGTGAAGAAATCAACCCTGTTATCAAAACTAATGAGGATATTATTGACATCTTTGATGAGGATGATCTTGAGCCTCTGAAGGAATTGAACGGAAAGGCTGATATATTTGAGGATGAATATACCGAGGATAATCAGTTTGCTGCCGAGTCAATACCTTTTGTTGATCCATTTATTGTGGTTCAGAACAGAGGTCAAATGCCTAGGCCAGATCCATTGAGCCCCTTTGATGACTTCATGTGAAATAAATAATGTAATATACATGAAGGAAGTCTTATGTTCGGCTATTACAATAACAGCTGTTTGCGTAGATATATTGTTTTGATGGGTGAACTACTCAACAATGTATACTACGCAAGGGAGCGAGATGGTTCCCTTGAAAAAATAAAAGTCCCTATTTCTTACGGTTCGAAGGAGAAGTTCATTGCTTCTCTCAACAAGATTAATACACCGCTTACTGATAGCACTGCGGCTAAGGTAGAAACTATCTTACCTCGAATGCGATTAAACATGATCGACATATCATATGCGCCAGAATACAAAACATTAATGCTTAATAGGAGAATGGCTCCTAAGCAGGATAAACAGGTTAGCTTATACAACCCGGTACCCTATAAAATTTCATTTGAAATGGGTATCTATTCTCGCCATGATGGTGATATGCTTAATATAGTAGAGCAGATTGTTCCTTATTTCCAGCCTCATTTCTGTTGCAATATAAAGGAAATCATCAACGAACATACTATTGAGCGTGATGTTAATATTCATCTGACTAGCGTTATGATTGATGAAGATGCTGACGGTGATACAATTACTAGACGCAGGCTTGAATGGACTATGATGTTCGACCTGATTGGATGGATTTATCCTCCAAGCGATGAGATCGGCGGGGAGATTAAAACCATTTATCTTGACTTTGTAGCAGGTGAGCATGTATTAGGTGATGGTTCTAATATGGAGCAGGTTATTATTAAGCCTGCTACTGAAATTATTGTACCAGCTACTGATATTGTTACGCCGGAGGAAGTCTAATGCTAGACATGTCCGAGTTATTATCAATCGAAGGATTGCCTGGTATTGAGGGTGAATTAGTCCCTGCACATGAGCCGCTCGAGCTAGTTCCTATTACCAGCAACCCTACTGATCGAAAAATTGACCTGGAAAGCGACTATGAGCTAGTCCGCAGGAACCTGAATTATCAATCACAGATGCTTATGGATATGGCTCAGATTGCTTTGGAGAATGCAAAGAACTCAGAGTCGCCAAATCATGTGACTGCCTTTTCAGGTCTCATGACTCAGTTTGCAAATACAAACAAAGAGATATTACGCGTTCATAAAGAGATGAAAGAAATTACTAGCGAGGAGACTAAAACCAATCAAGCTACCCCTGATAGTAAAATGACCATCGAGAACGCAAATGTATTTGTAGGCAGTCCTGCTGAACTAATGATGCAGATAGGATCATCGCAGGATACAAAACAGGAGCTTGTCATAGATGGACGCACGGAATGATATTATAGAGTCTAATCATAATGATGATCATCCGCTAGGAATGGTTAAGCCTGAACATTTGCTAAGAAAGAAAGATGAACATGGTCTAGATTGGGTGCTTAGTAATCATGATAATAAATGGTACCCATCTACCTTTAATCGCTTTCTTGAAATGCAAGCCATACAAAAGGTAAGACTACAATCAGACGACCCTAGCAATTTTGGTACTTATAAGAATAAGACTAATAAGCGTTCGCGGTATATGGGTTTGCCTAACTTAAAAAAGGCAAACGTTAAAACCGAATGGACGCGGGAAATGATTAATGAGTGGGCAAGATGTCGAGATGATATAGTTTACTTCGCTGAGAAGTATTGCTGTATTACCCACATTGACCATGGTGTTATTCGTGTTCAGATGCGTGACTATCAGAAAGATATGTTGCGGATAATGCATTATAACAGAATGATGGCTGCTAACCTCAGTAGACAGTTAGGGAAAACAACCGCCGTAGCAATCTTTCTTGCACATTTTACAATCTTTAATGAAGCAAAGGCAGTAGGTATACTAGCTCACAAAGCATCAATGTCTGCTGAGGTATTGTCTCGAACTAAACAAGCTATTGAACTATTGCCAGATTTCTTACAGCCTGGTATTGTATTCTGGAACCAAGGCAACATTGAATTTGATAATGGATGTTCTATCGGAGCTTATGCTTCATCACCTGATGCGGTTCGTGGTAACTCTTTTGCATTGATTTATGTGGATGAGGTTGCGTTCGTACCTCAATTTGAAGATGCATACCTAGCCATCAAGCCAGTAATATCCTCTGGACGTAAGTCTAAAATATTGATGACAACTACGCCTAATGGATTGAATCATTGGTATGATATTTGGAATAGTGCTTTATCCGGAAAATCTGGCTTTACGCCTTATCAGGCTGTATGGCATTCTGTAAAAGATCGTTTATATAAAGATGGTGATGAGGGTGAGTTTGATGATGGTTATGCATGGTCAGAGAAAGAAATAAACGACTCAAGTATAGAAGCATTCAAGCAAGAACACTGCGCTGAATTTCAAGGGACGTCAGGTACTCTTATTAGCGGGTGGAAACTTGCTAAGATGGAATGGATTGATATAGAGCCAGAAGATAAAGAGTTTTATAAATATAAAGATCCAGTTCCAGGAAATAGGTATATTGCTACACTTGATTCGGCTGAAGGGCGTGGGCAGGATTATCATGCTTTGCATATTATTGATGTTACGACATTTCCTTTCGAGCAAGTTGCTGTTTATCATTCCAACAAAAAATCACACTTAATACTACCTGACCTTATGCTAAAGTATCTTTATATGTATAACGAAGCATATTTTTATACTGAGCTCAATAGTACTGGTGTATCTATTGCAAAGACCTTGTATTCTGATCTAGAGTATGAAAACGTTATTTGTGATAGTAGTGTAGATTTGGGGATGAAGCAGACCAAGAGAACAAAAGCTATTGGTTGCTCTACTTTAAAGGATATGGTCGAGAAGGACAAACTTATCATCCATCATAAACAGACTATACAAGAATTTCGAACATTTAGTGAGAAGGGTGTAAGCTGGGCGGCTGAAGATGGATTCCATGATGATCTAGTAATGTCACTAGTTATTTTTGGATGGTTGACAACACAACCCCGCTTTGCAGAGTTTATTGAAAGAGATGATATGAGACTAGCTAACGAGGTTTTTCGATCTGAGTTAGAAGAACTGCAATACGATTATGCTCCTATGGTTATCGTTGATAATGGCGATGAAGCCCTAGAAATAACATATCAAGGTATTGCTTTAATATAAATAAAAGTTTATAGGATACAAACATGCTATCACCAGGTATAGAAACCCGTGAGGGCAACATCGGAACTACCGTTGTTCGCTCAACTAACGGTACTGCTGCGTTAGTCGGTAAATTTAACTGGGGTCCTGCGTATCAAGTCATTCAAACTACTACTGAAACTGACTTCATTGATCGCTTTGGCACCCCTGATAATTATACAGCAGATTACGTTTTAAGCGGCGT
>NTHP01000761.1:149838-171465 GCA_003416845.1 Oplegnathus fasciatus
GCAAAAGATGTACTGGAAGCTACTGCGTTCCAAACTGTTACCACCAAATACAAGCTGCCTGCTGTTGTTGCTGCTTATGCTGGTGAGTTTGGCGATACACTTACTGTTGAAATCGTATCATTCCATGATTACAGCGACAAAACAGCTACTATATACACCTACCCAGACAGCGGCTTTGGTGTAGCACCAACTGCAAAAAATGTCCTGCAATATGGTCCACAGACTCCTGACCAATATGCAATGATAGTTCGTTCTGCTGGAGTTGTCAAGGAAAGTTTTGTAGTATCTACTAATCCGCAAGATCGTGATATGTACGGCTCCAAGATTTTCATTGATGATTTCTTTGCTAATGGTAACTCGCGTTACATCTCTGCTGTATCAAAAGGCTGGCCAGTTGGTTTTAGTGGTACTATGGTACTGAAAGGCGGTCTTGCTAAGAACAATAGCACTGACTCTGGTTCCGGCGCTGTTGAGCTTATGAAAGGCTGGGATATGTTCGCTGACAAAGAAACTCAGCGCGTAGGTCTTTTGATTGCTGGTGCTGTAGCCGGTGAAGGTGATGTAATCTCCTCACAAGTACAGAAGCATGTTTCGTCTGTTAGTGAAATTCGTCAAGACTGTGTAGCTTTCTTCAGTCCAAGCCGCGAGCACGTTGTAAATCAACAGGCTTCATCTGCTGTAGATAAGATGATCGAATGGCGCACCGGTCAGAAAGCTGAAGATGGATCTGCTGTTGAAAACAACATGAACATCCATAGCTCTTATGGCTTCTTTGATGCAAACTATAAGTTCCAGTATGACAAGTATAATGACGTGAATCGTTGGGTTCCATTTGCAGCTGATATCGCTGGTCTTTGTGCTCGTACTGATACTGTTTCTTATGCATGGATGTCTCCTGCTGGTTATAACCGCGGCCAGATTCTTGACGTAATCAAGGTTGCTGTTGATACTAATCAGGCTCATCGCGATCGTCTGTATCAAGTAGAACTGAACCCTGTTATTTCTACTCCTGGTGATGGTGTTATCCTTTATGGTGATAAGACTGCTACAGGTCAACCTACTGCATTCAATCGAATCAACGTTCGTCGTTTGTCTAATATGATTAAGTTTGATATTAGCGAAACATCTAAATATAAGTTATTCCAGAACAACGATGCTTTTGAACGTGCTGATTTCCGTATGTCTACTTCTCAGTATATGAACAACATCAGAACACTGGGTGGCGTATATGATTTCCGCGTTGTGTGTGATGAGTCGAACAATACTCCTGCCATTATCGATAGCAACGAGTTTATCGGAACTGTTCTGTTCAAGCCTGCACGCAGCATCAACTTCATTATACTCAATATTAATGCAGTTGCAACCGGTCTCAACTTTGATGAGATTGTTGGTTAATCATAAAAGGGAGCTTTGCTCCCTTATAAATAAAGGTATACTATTATGGAGATAACCTCCTTAGCAAAATCCTTTGGGGCTAGTGGTGATTTTGCACGCTCTAACTTGTTTGAAGTTGAAATTCCGCATCTCGGAGCTGACTTCAAATTCAAGTGTAAGGCTGCTACCCTTCCTCCATCTACAATCGAAAAGATTGCAGTTGGATACCAGAACAGAAAACTAAACTTTGCCGGTGATCGTACATATGATGACTGGACTGTAACAGTTTACAATGACTCAGCTCATGATACACGCCAGAGTATTGTTGATTGGTCTAATAGCACTGTTGGAATGCAAAGCACTATTAGTGGTGACTTGCCTACTGAATATAAGCAACCTGCTATTGTTCGTTCATTTGACAGAAACGGTAGCGTATCTAAAGAGTATACTATTACCGGATCTTTCCCTATTAACGTAGGTGAAGTAACCCTGGACTGGGATACAAACTCTGAAGTTCAAACTTTTGAAGTTACTTTTTCCATAGACTGGTGGGAGTAATAAATAGCCTCATCAATCGGAGATAATATGTTTGAGAATATAATTAAAAGTTTTAAGTGGTGGGAAACGGAGGATGAACGCGAATACAAACGTAATTTGCGGACAAAAGCCACTTCAGTATCACCACAAATCAACGATGATGGGGCTATAGAAGTTGAGATTGATGGCAGCGCATCAAAATATAATGCGCTGTTTCAACAATTTTTTGGTGTATCAGAACCAAACATCAAGACGACTAAAGACCTTATCAACATGTATCGTGCATTGATGCAGAATCATGAAGTTGATAACGCAGTAGATGAAATTGTTAATGATGCTATTGTTCAGGAAGATAATACTGACGTAGTTTCGTTGAACCTTGACTCTACACAGTTTAGTGAAAGTATTAAAAACAAAATCATTGATGAGTTTAGTGTAGTACAGAATCTTCTTTGCTTCAACAACAAATCTAATGTATTGTTCAAAAACTGGTACGTGGACAGTCGTATATTTTTTCATAAGATTTATGGTCCAAGTGCAAGCAAGGGTATTATTGAACTAAGACAATTAGACCCTCGAAACCTTGAACTTGTTCGTGAAATACATACTGTTGATGAAAATGGTGTTAAAATTGTAAAAGGAACACGTGAGTATTTCATTTACACTAACACACAACCTTATGTCTATAATGGTATTTCTTACGACCCTAATAGCAAAATAAAGATTCCACGTTCTGCTGTTGCTTATGCACACTCAGGCATTACCCAAGTAATAGGCATGAGTCCTAAGATAGTAGGATACTTGCATAGATCAATGAAGCCTGCTAATCAGCTGAAGATGCTTGAAGATGCAATGGTCATTTATCGCATTACCCGTGCTCCTGAGCGTAGAGTATTCTATGTAGACGTTGGTAATATGCCTGCTAAGAAAGCAACCCAATATGTTAATGGCGTTATGCAGTCATTAAAGAACCGAGTCGTTTATGACAGTGCAACTGGTACTATAAAGAACCAAAAGCATAATATGTCAATGACTGAAGATTATTGGTTGATGCGCCGTGATGGTAAGAGTGCTACTGATGTGACTAGTTTACCTGGTGCTCAGGGCATGAACGAAATGGACGATGTTCGCTGGTTTAATAGAAAGCTATACGAAGCATTACACATCCCATTAACTCGCTTACCTCAGGAAGGGCAGAGTACTATTATTGGTGGTGCGGGTACAGAGATTACCCGTGATGAATTAAACTTTGCTAAGTTTATTCGCAAATTGCGTAATCAGTTTAGTGAGATACTAACTGACCCATTAAAATCTCAGTTGATAATGAAAAAGATTATTACTGAAGAAGAATGGGAAGAAGAAAAGAATAATATCAGTATTGTATTCCATAACGACTCTTATTTTAATGAACTAAAGTCTGCTGATATCCTGCAAAGACGTATTGATGTTATGACCGCAGCAGAGCCGTTTATCGGTCGCTATCTGAGTCATACATGGGTAATGAAAGAAATATTACGCATGTCAGATGAACAGATTACCGAGCAGCAAAAGCAGATAGAAGAAGATGCTGAAAATCCTAATCTTCAAAACAGAGATGAAATGGAGGATGAATTTTAATGAAAAGATTTATTGACGGTTTAAAAGCTCAAGACCTTATTGCTTGTAAAAGAGCTTTTCATGATGTAATGCAAGTAAAGGTTGATGCTCTTGTTGCCCAGAAGCAACAGGAGATTATTAACTCCATTAAAGCAGATGGAGAAGTTCCTATTGAACCTGAGGAGGACTTATGAAGTTTCCAGCTACTCACGTTTTCAATACTACATTAGCAGAAAACTTTGTTCCTCAAGCAAAGGAACTGCTCGATGTGCTTGAAGAAAGTGATATAAATAAGTTTATTGAAAACATTGCTCTAACTGAGCCAGATAAAGCTCTTGCTTTTCTTAGTATCGTTGAAGATTGCACTATTGAAGAAGCCATGGTAAAACATGTCAACAGCCAAGGTCAATTAACACGAACTAAAGATCGAATGACACGTGCTCGTCTGGCAACACAGACAACCGGCCTTTCTAAAGCAAAGCGTCGTCAAATTGCCCGTAAAGCAACCAAGACTAAAAGATCAAAACCCTCTATCGGAACTAAAGCACTTCGCAAACGTAAAAAAGCGTTGAAGAAGCGCAAAGCATATGGGCTTGCCTAATGGAAGAACTCCTCATAGAACATTGGGGTGTTCCGTCCAACGGTGATGATTTTGTTCCTATGTTTGAGAGCGTCAGTAAAGAAGGAAATCTTTATCTTCAAGGCGTATTCATGCAAGCCGAAATTGTTAACCGAAACGGTCGACTATACCCTAAAGCAGTTTTAGAAAAAGCTGTAGATAAATATATTAAAGAACAGGTAGTTTCTAAACAAGCTCTAGGTGAATTAAACCATCCTCCCCGTGCTAACGTTGATCCTATGCAAGCTGCTATCCTTATAGAGGATTTGTGGTGGGAAGGAAACAATGTGCATGGTAAAGCCAGAATTATCGAAGGCGATAATGGAGCTGGTGATAAACTAGCAGCTTTAATTCGAGCCGGATGGGTCCCTGGAGTAAGTTCAAGAGGCCTTGGTGCATTAAAGCCATCAGGTAAAGGTTATAATGTAGTCCAAGAAGGGTTTAAACTAACAGTGGGTGTTGACGTGGTGTGGGGGCAATCAGCTCCTGATGCTCGAGTAACTCCTATCGTAGAGGCGGAAACGCACCAAAATGCTAAGTCATGTAACTCGGACGAAGCGTTCAAACTTTTGGCTTCTCGTTTAGAAGCATTAAATTAAAAGGTATTAAAATGCTAAAACAACTTCTCGAAGAAGCTAAAACTATTGAAGCTTCTGTAGAACTTGATAGTGTTTTTGAATCAGTTGAGCTGTCTCCTGAAGTAAAGGAAGGCTTTAAACTGGTTTTTGAACAAACTGTCAAAACCAATGCTGCCAAGCTGGCTGAACAACATATCGAAAAGATTATCGCTGAAGCTGAAGAAAAAGTTGAAGCTATGGTAATCGAACGTTCTAAGCATACTGAAGATAAGCTGTACGAAGATGCAGAAAAATTCTTTGATCATATTGCTAAAGAATGGCTGACTGAAAATGCTAAAGCTGTTGAGAATGATATCAAAGCTAATCTTTTTGAATCACTCCTGACTAGCATGAAGGACGTATTCGTTGAGCATAATGTAGAAGTCCCAGCTGATGCAGTTGATGTTGTTAAAGAACTGGAAAGCGAACTGGAAGAATCTGCTCAAGAACTTCGCACAGTATTCGAATCCAAAGTAGCCGTTGAAAAAGACCTCAGTGCACTGAAACGCTCACTTGTTATTGAACGTGCTACCTCAGAACTTGCTGAATCACAAGTAGAGAAAGTTTTCGCTCTGGTTGAAGGTATCGAGTTCAGCGACTCTTTTGACTCTAAAGTCAAAGCCATCGTTTCTATGATGAGCACTGAAGAAGTAGTAGCAGAAGCTGAAGAAGCTCCTGAAGAAGCTGCTCCTGAAGCTGATATAAATATTATAGAAAGCGAACTAAACGTTGGAGATGCAGCTCCTGAAGAAGCCGCTCCAGTTAATCCTTTTATGGCATCATACATGACTGCCGCTTCTCGTATTAAATAATTTAAGGTACTTAAATGAAAACTAAATCTGAACTGCGTACTAAGTGGCAGCCACTTCTGGAAAATGAAGAGCTTGGTGCCATTGCTGAGTCTAAGCAAGACATCCTGTCTAAGATTTTCGAAGAACAAGAAAAAGACTTCCTGACCAACCCAGCTTACAAAGATGAAAAAATCTCTGAAGCATTTGGTTCTTTCCTGACAGAAGCTGAAATTGCTGGTGACCACGGTTACAACCCAACCAACATCGCTGCTGGTCAATCTTCAGGCGCTATCACAAACATCGCTCCTGCTGTAATGGGCATGGTTCGTCGTGCTATCCCTAATCTGATGGCTTTCGACATCTGTGGCGTTCAGCCAATGTCCGGTCCTACTGGCCAGGTATTTGCTCTGCGTACAGTATACGACAAAGATCCTCTGGCTTCCGGTGCTAAAGAAGCTTTCCATCCAATGTATGCTCCTGATACTTATCAGTCATCTTTGGATCGTAAGAATCCTACTATCTCTTCTGATGGTACTGAGTTCCCTCAGATCGTTGCTGGTACTGCTCTGAATGCTGGTGACATCGGCTGGTACGTTTTCCTGGAAACTGGTCTGGCTTATCTGCAGAACCCAACTGGATCTGCTGTTACTCCTACTTCTGGTCTTACCGGTGCTGCTCTGGATGCTGAAATTTCTAAGCTGATTGAAGAAGGCAAACTGGTAGAAATGGCTGAAGGTATGGCTACTTCTATTGCTGAATTGCGTGAAGGCTTTAACGGTACTTCCGGTAACGAATGGAACGAAATGTCCTTCCGTATCGACAAGCAAACTGTAGAAGCTAAATCACGTCAGCTGAAAGCTCAATACTCTATCGAACTGGCGCAAGACCTGCGTGCTGTTCATGGTATGGATGCTGACTCTGAACTGAGTTCTATCCTGGCTGCTGAAATCATGGTTGAAATCAACCGTGAAGTTGTAAACTGGATCAACTACACTGCTCAAGTTGGTAAGACTGGCATGACCCAAACTGTTGGTTCTAAAGCTGGTGTATTCGACTTTGGCGATCCAATCGACGTTCGTGGCGCTCGTTGGGCTGGTGAATCTTACAAAGCTCTGTTTATTCAAGTGGATAAGGAAGCAAATGAGATCGCTCGTCAGACAGGCCGTGGTGCTGGTAACTTCATCATCGCTTCTCGTAACGTAGTATCTGCTTTCAGTCACGTTGACGCTGGCGTATCTGTTGCAGCTCAAGGCCTGCAAACTGGTATGAACGTAGACACTACTAAAGCAGTATTTGCTGGTGTTCTGGGTGGCAAGTATCGCGTATACATCGACCAGTATGCACGCACTGATTACTTCACAATCGGTTACAAAGGCGCTTCTGAAATGGATGCTGGCCTGTACTACAGCCCATACGTTGCTCTGACTCCTCTGCGCGGTTCTGATCCTAAGAATTTCCAGCCAGTCATGGGCTTCAAGACACGCTACGGCATCTCTATCAACCCATTTGCTGATACTCATCTGGAACAACCTTCTGCTCGCATTACCTCTGGTATGCCTGCTAAGGAATCTGTTGGTAAAAATGGATTCTTCCGTCGCGTAATCGTTAAAGGCCTGTAATCCTTTTTGATTATAAGGTAAAATAAGGCTCCTTCGGGAGCCTTTTTTTTAGAGAGAGTTATAAATGGCTAAGCAAATTCAATTAGGAAACCGATCTATTAAGGTAGGTAAAGTCGAATACCGTGACGAGAAAAACTTCAACCAGAAGTATGGTAATCTGAAAGCAGGCGAGAAAGTGGGTCTAAGTGCTTTTGGTATTGATAACAGAGGAAGTTTGTCCGGTAGTAAACTGTATGATATTGAATCTATTTCAGGTCACATGATTAAGCTGAAGGGTGTTAGTACTCCTGTTGCAAATCATATGCTTCATCGGTTCCAGCCAGTAGGCGCTACTTTTCCTACTAAAGAAGGCTCTGTTAAGGCTGTTAATAAGCCAGCCCCAAAAGCTGTTACTTCTGGCGGTAAGGCAAAGAGTATCCGTAAGGGTTCTAAAGTAGAATACGTAGGTCCTGCTTCTGACAAGTTCAATAAAGGGCAGGTCTATACAGTCAGAATGGGTGGTAATCGTCTTTCCCTTGATGGGGTTGTTGGTAACTACATGCCTTCCCACTTTAGCCTGGTTGAGTCAGTAGAAAGTGGTTCTAGGGTTAAATGTATTAATGAATCCTCAGAACTGTTTGGTCAGGAGTTTACTGTTGACCATGCTTCACATGTGATTCGTTTGGATGAAAAGCCATACGAAGTATATCCAGCCAGCCACTTTGAACTGGTTTGAGTACGTTATTTCTTAAAATATCTTATATAATTTCCGAGGAAACCCTCGGAAAAAATAATAGAGCATTAGTTATGTATTTCAAAGAACGAGTTACTACGCCTAAAGGCAAGATGAACGCTAACTGGAAGCGTATACTTGATAAGGAACCGCACTGGCTTATCGAGTTTGATGCTATTAGTGATGTATATGATCTCAAAACCAAGGCTATACTGCTGTTTAACGGCTTAACTTCTATGCCTGCATGTAAGACGTGTAGTAATGATGTAAAGGTTGTTACCAATGCTTATTGCTCTGCGAAATGCTCGGCTAATGACCCAACAGTAAAAGCAAAGCAGGTAGCTAACACTGATATAAAAGCAAAGAATAAAAAGATTAGTGAAGGTAATAAAGGTAAAGGTTGTGCTGAGAAAGCATGGGTAACTCGCAAAGAGAAATATGGAACAAGCGGACTATCTGAAACAGGTATTCAGTCTTATAAAGATAATGGACATAAGCGCATAGCAGGCATGAAAAAGACCTGTATAGAAAAGTATGGTACTGATAATTTTGCCAGTACCCAAGAGTTTAAAGAATGGGCAAGAAAAAATCAGCTCGAGGCAAAGAGCGCTCGAAATCATATTGCGGATTGGGTTTTTGATAAAGAACAGTTTATAGAAATGTTCAATATGCATAATACTGATATTATGAGCATTGGTAACTTTAAGACTGATCTTTTTAATCGCTTATGCATTGAATATGGGATCAGAGAAAAGCATCAAACTTTAGCCGAAGCAGAAATACAAGACTATATTGAAACTTTTGGTCTGGACTATATGACCAATACAAGAACCATCATAAAGCCACTTGAGCTTGATATATACATACCCGAGAAGAAATTGGCTATTGAGTTTAATGGTTTGTACTGGCATTCTAGTAATTCAGTTTCTACTGATAATGAATATAAGACCAAGCACTTACATAAAACAGAAGAATGTGAAAAGCTAGGCATTACTCTACTACAGATATTTGAAAATGAGTGGGTATGTCCCAACAAACGTGAAATATGGAAATCTGTTATTCGTAATAAGCTAGGCAGAAGCGATACCATATACGCCAGAAAGTGTAAGATAGAAGATATTTCTAATTCTGTTGCTAATGACTTCTGTAAGAATAACCACTTACAAGGATCAGCTAACTGTAGTTTTGCTCGCGGACTTTTCTATAATAATGAACTGGTCATGGTCGCTACATTCGGCAAATCCCGATTTAATAAAGATGAGCTAGAGCTCATTCGACTCTGCTCTGCTAAAGGTATAACAGTAACTGGTGGTGCTTCTAAGATAACTAAAGGTCTCGAGTTTATCAGCTTTGCTAATCGAAGATGGTCGAGCGGTAATGTATACAACAAAATGGGATTGACTGTGGTAAATACTACTCCTCCTAACTACTGGTATTACAATAGCAATACATACGAGATCAGTTCAAGACAGCAATATATGAAGCATAAACTGGAACAAAAGCTAAAACATTTTGACTCTAGTCTTACTGAGGTTCAGAACTGCTATAACAACGGTCTCCGAAGATTCTGGGATTGTGGTAATATAAAGTTCACTAATCAGGTTGACCTGAAATCTGCTCTGTAATAAAATAAACACATCGAAACAAACACCTAAATGAGTAACATATTATGAACACCAACGAAATCATTAAGATGGAAAAAGCAATCGCCAACATGGTTGCTAAAGGTAAAGGCGAAACTAACCTGGTTAAGCTGGCTCGCAAAACTCTCGAAAATATGAAAGCCGAGCAAGAACCAAAAGAAACCATCGAAGAACAGTTTCAGATCACAGTTCAGGTTGGTCGTTCAGGTGAGAAGCATCACCCAGCAATCTGTACTAAAATTACTCGTGAAGATGGCAAGGTTGAATACAAGCACATTACAATGGTTTGTCGCTGCGGTGGAAGTCGCCAAGGTACACATATGACAGTAACCGGTGAAACCTACGCTAAGTACAACTGCCGCAAGACCAAGTAACAAAAGGGGCGAAAGCCCCTTCCTTTAGTTATTCAGGAAATATTATGAGCCCTAAGCAGCTAAAAGAATTATTCAGAGCACCAGAATACAGCTACCTACGTCGTATTCGAAAAATAGGAACCCTTGGACTCAACTCCCATATAAAATGGTTTTCTATGAAAAATGAATCTGAAATCGACTGGAAAATGATTCCACGACGCGTTCAGATGATCAAGATTCGTAAGGGAAGTCCATTGGTCAAGATGCATGGCTGCCATCAGTTCTATGATATTGATAACAACTGCTTTGTTACAGAATCTGTAAAAAGTTATGGAACAAGACCAGGTATGCCTGAAAGTGCTCAGTATACAATGGGTTATATGCTATTAGGTAATGATCGCTATTATCGCTATATCCCAAATCCTAAGCGCATTACTAAGCCTATTCTTCAAAAATGGAATAAAACCTGGTGTAAGTGGGATGATATGAAATGGTCTATGCCTCCTGGTGCATCACTCGTTCTTAAAGGTCGTGAAATGAAAGAATCTAATGTTCATCCTCATGCGGCACTTATTGCTGAATGGATTCAAGATACTACTATCAAAATTCAGCACGAATGTAAAGGTAAGTGGGTTGATTGTATTGGTAACCCTACATGGCATATGGATGAAAAGTATCGCAAGAAGCCTACAGCCTTGCCGAAAAAATCTTTTATGAAAGAGTATCATACTTCAAATAAAACGTCTGTGGCAAACATGAAAATAGTTAAACAATATCATGAATGGTTGGATAGTATCGGGGCATTGAAAGCAAAAGTAGAAATCTAAAAGGAGCCTTCGGGCTCCTTTTTTTATAAATATAAGATTTGGAGAACCCTCATGATCGAATTAACAGAACAACAAATAGATGAGGCATTCAAGGCCTTTGATGAAAATAAAACAAAATACCCTCCTATCAGCCTTAAACCTAAGGACGCTATTCAGCAAGCATTCGGTTTCAACTTTCCTGGTACTGATCAGTTTGTTTTATACTTGGCCAGCTATACCGATAAAGGAACTAAACATACTCCAACCAAACTTAGAGCAGGCGAAGATATTGCTCAGGCTATACCACTGTCTATTTCCGACAAAGGTACTCTGATTCAACTTAAAGGTGGTTTGGGAGTTGATCCTATTGGTGCTATTAGTTCTATCTTTGATGCAGCTTACAGTACTATCCTGAAGCATAATATCAAAGCAGTCATGTTTCGTTTTCCTCAAAAGAAGATGAAAGGACAAGGACGTATACTTACCCGTGTTATGTCTCGATTGGTTATGCGTAAGACTGCCGGTAAATTTGAAGTAATGGCTACTCCTATTAGCCAGTCAGACAAATATGCTTTTGTCTTTATCGTCAAGAAATCGCAGAAGGATAAAGTATTCAGTAAGCTGGAAATAGACCTAGGCGAGTTTACCAAGATTGATGTAGGTGGTATGCCTGTATATAAGGATAGTAAAGGCAATGAGGTTACTATAGAAGAAGCAAAGCTGGCTTCTGTTACTAAGAAAGTAAACAAGATTCCTACTACAGTAGTTCCTAATATTCATGTTAGTAAGGCAGAGCTTGCTAAGATGTATGCTCTTGGCGATAACAGTTCTGTACCTGCGCCTAATAATAATGCGTCTGTAGTATCAGGTGCAAAGAATGATACCTCTATAAAGAGCCATATTCTTAGTCCTGCTAAGGGCAGTATAGGTATGATTATCGAAGAAATGTTTGATGATTATGATACTTATTGGAAAGGTATTACCTCTACGGATGCTGTGAAACTAGTAGCAGAATCCAAAATAGAAGAAAATCTTTTCAAAGGCTCTGAGCTTATAAAATCTATTGATAAATTGTGTAGCTTTGGCAACCCAACTGAGAAAGAGAAAATTCTTCGTGTTGAAATTGTTACTCAGAAAATAACAGATACGATGCTCGATCAGAAGGATGTATTGGTACCAGAATATAATACAAAACCATATTATGACGTGATGGACTCTACTGGCTATAAAGCATTAGTTAAATACTCAGGAACAATGAACTTTAAAAAGATAAATGATACCTTGCTAGGTAGGCAGGAAACTAAAAAGCCTGATCCTACTACTCTTAAAGAAATAGAAAAACTTGATAAAGAGTTTATAGATAATGGTGTTATTTTGCCTGAAGGTACAGCTGTTTATCGTGGCCAGAAACTTCCTGAAGTAAGCGCCCAGCGTTCGTTTGAAAGCAAGACCTTCTACTTTGCTAACTTTGTATCTACTAGCTTGATGCCTATAATGTTTCATCCAATGCACTTTGCTAAGATTCGTGGTATTACTATAGATGGTAAAGAAGCAAAAGAAATAAAAATAACCCGCGATGATAATATGCCTGATGATTACAATACTAATACACATCTAGGGTTTATTATCAATAACGTCCATGAGACTAAAGTGCTTAATACATTATATTACCCCATCAATACCTGGGAAATGGAAATCGTATTGCCTCGTGGAACTATACTTCGTTTTGATAAAGTAACTGAGGCAGGTAAGGAAGGGCGAAACTACCTTATCGAGTCAAGCGTCATTACTAATCTGGTCGAAGGAGAGGTTTTGTATAACGGTGACTTGTTTATGGAAACCGGTAAAGTAGAGCCACTAAATTTTAAATCCTTTATTACTGAAGCTAGAAACAATTCCGATAAATCAATACGCACCCTAATGGCTGATTTGATTGACTTGGATATATTGCCAGAGAGATTTGTAGAATGATTTTTGAAATAGATGAAAATCTAGAACAGCACTTGCAGGATATGCTTATCGAAGAATATCTTGATGAGGCATTCAAAGAATATAAGGAGGGTACTACTAAGTATCCTGCTGTTAACCTAAAACCCAAGGACGCTGTCCCACAGGCTTTTGGTTTTAACTTGCCCGGTAATGATAAGTTCATGCTTTATCTTGCCAGCTATACTGATAAAGGGACTAAGCATACCCCAACAAAGCTACGCCCTAATGAGGTTATTGCTCAGGCTATACCCTTATCGTTGTCTGATAAAGGATCATTGATTCAGCTCAAAGGTGGCTTAGGCACTGATCCTATTGGTGCTATCAGCTCCATCTTTGACACTGTATACGAAACCTGTGTTGCGCATAATATCAAAGGGGTTATGTTCCGCTTCCCTGTAAAGAAGATGAAAGGTCAAGGAGCAGTGCTTACACGAGTTATGACTCGCCTGGTTAGACAAAAGACTGGTGGTCGATTTGAAGTATTACCTACTCCAATGACTAAAGGCAGTAAGTATGCTTTTGTTTTTATTGTCAACAAAATGCATAAGGAAAAGGTGCTTGATAAGTTATCAGTAGACCTTGGTGAGTTTGAAGAGATTAAGATAAAAGGATTCCCTGTTTATAAGGATAAGGCAACCGGCAAGGAAGTAACTAAAGAAGAAGCCAAGCTGAAGTCGGTTACTAAGAAAATAAACAAAATCCCAGAGACTGCTGTTCCTAAAGTAACCATCAAGCGCACTGATCTTGTTAAGCTGTTTAATAATGGTGCTACTGCTGATGCTACTATGCGCCGCCTAAACGTTAAGGATACTGGTGAGCTAAGTAATACATCCAATGCATCTCAGACTCTTGCTATTGATAATAAGGGACTTGGTAACTGGATCAAAGAGCTGGTTGAGGATTACTCTAAAGGGCATTTTGAAAATAACAGTGAAGCTATTCTTGATGCAATTCATGCGGTGCCTGAAAGTGAATGGGCTAAGGCTACGGATCATAAAGAGCTATTCAAAATAGTATCGAATATCATTGATAAAGATGATACATCCGGTGATTTATATGTAAAGACTAATAAAATTTTTAGATATATTGATCAGGCAATGACAGCATACTATACAAAGAATTTCAACAAAACACATGAACATATACCTGATCAACTTGAAGATGCACTCGAGGATTATACTGGTGCCATGTATGCTGATATAAACGATGCATTAAGAGGGCTTGAAAAGCCTAACCTTACTGTACTGGATATTATCAATAAGATGGACGAAGCGTTTTTAAAACATGGTGAGATATTGCCTAAGGGTATAACTTTATATCGAGGCCAGAAGATACCTGGACCTGTTTTTAAGAATGTTATTGAGACCGAAAAGACCTTCTACTTTGCTAACTATGTTTCAACCTCACTAAAGCCTATTATGTTTTCCAACGGTATTGGGTCTGTTGAGTATAAAGATATTGGTTCGGTATATAAGAATGATGCAAAAGGTATTGATGCTGCTATTGCAGCTGAATCTCCTGCTTTCCGAATAGGTTTGGTCATCAGCGATACACATAAAACAAAGTGCATTAACTGCATAGGTTTTTCCGGGCATCCTAGAGAGCTTGAGATTCTGCTTCCTAGAGGAACAGTAATAAAGTTCAATAAAATGGTTGATGGTGGTAAAGGTGCTTATCTGGCCTATGTTTCTATAGCCACAGATAGCGTTTTGAACGAGGAAATTTATGACGGTGACTTGTTCTTTGAAACCGGTGAGGTTAAGCCTATAACCGGCTTTAAATTTAGTAATATCATTAATGAAAAGAAAAAGGAACAAGCTAGTAATATGGATAAGGTTCTGGCATCAATAATCAATTTTGATGATATGAGTCCTAAATTCTTTGAATAAAAAAAGGGGCTTTCGCCCCTTTATATTACATTACCAATCATCTCGGTAACGGATTGTACGTTATCTATAATACCATTGACTTGATGTGTTAATGCGTCTACAGCCTTCATCCTTCGATAAGCAAATGTTACATTAAATGTAGCAATCTGATTTTCCGATTCATAACTAAGCTCAGGAGCACTAACAGAAACAGGTATTACTTCATTGAATGAATATACTGTTTTTGGCTTCTGGTTTCTATCATAAAGTATGATCTGTATATCAGCAGATACATCCTGGGGAAATGCTCTAAGTCCTGTTTCAGGATCTTCTACCATATAGTTCCAATCAACCATCGTTCTATAAGACAGACCGCCACTATCCATGCGGAAAGAAATAACAAGCGGGTCTAAATCTCGTGCTAATATCTTAGTACCAGGTGCATTATGGAAGCGATCTATTTCAGTATTGATTCTGATTTCCGGAAGCTGAACGCTATATGCCATTAGGCCTGCAAACTTCAAATCAAGACCAGCAGATGCCTTAGTTCCTGTTATACCTGTTGATCCAGGGGATAAAGTACCAACTATAGTTTCGACTGCTCCACCTAATGCTGCTCCACCAGCTATACCAGCAATATAATTTCCGCCAATACTAGAAGCACCTCCTATTAACCCTCCATTCAAAGAAACTCCTACATCACCAAAAGGCGTTGATAAAGAAGCACCAGAAGTATCAACCTGGATACCAAAAGAACTTGAACCAGGTGCATTGCTACCGGGTGTCGATGAAAATATGACACTGAATAAATTTGATCTCTGAAAGTCAACACGGCTGGCATGATGCTTAAAATCTTCTAAACTAAACATAATACCTCCTTAGGATAAGCTATAAGCTGCAAAGTCAGACTGTTCGAGTGCAATGACTTCTTTCATAGTCACTTCAAGCATGTATGAGCCGCTTATGTTAGGATACTTTTTAAGACCATTGAAATGACCATCAGGTGTCTTGTCAAATCGGATGCTTTGTATTTGTGCAGGACCAAACATGTCATCAATATCCAGCTTAGCCTCTTCATGATTAGAATAGAAAGTTCTTACCATCCACATAGTAGGATTAGATACCACGTTTACGTTAGTCAAGAAGGTACTAATCTGACCCAAAAGCGTACTATCGCCAGATACCTTGGTAGCAGAATCACCTTGTAGTATTTTTGCATACTCAGCTTTCAGCTTATTCAGAGTAGCATCAATATTACCAGAGCGACCAACCGAACCATAGGACAGCTTCAAGAATGAATTATAGATGGCAATGATTTGTTTCAGATCATCTACATTCTGTGGAATCAAATTCCAGCTGAATATCTTGGTTCTTTTATCTGCTCCCTGATACATTGATCGAGTAGCAGTATACATCTGCTCATTATTATCAGCAAACAAAGCACCGCCAACTGCACCTTCTATTGATTTCCATATCTGGTTAGATACCATAGAGCTGATAGCACCAGTGACTGTTCCGCCGCCTTTACCTAGTTGACTATCTTTTACATCAGCTAGTTTATGAGACACTGCTTCTGTTTCTGAGATAGAACGGGGCATCAATATATTGACGATAGCATCATTGAAATGAACATTAGTAGATCCTACTCGCTTATAATCTTTCTTATCTGCACGGAATGATTGCAAGCTACCGGATTGAGTCTTAGTAACGTTATGAGCAGTAAACAGCAATCCATTCTTATACAGTTCAGTAGCATTATAAGAACCGCTCCCTATGGCTTCTGCTCGCTGCGCAGGATACTGCAAAAGCATCTTTGTTTGTTTTTTGTTTTCGGTATTAGTGGCTTCTGGCTGTTTACCAATGCCAAAAAAGTCAGTAACCGTTTCAATTATTTTCATTAATAATCACTCACTGCTAATGCGCTCGAGTATCCTGGCGTATTTCTACCGGTTACAGGAGGTGCTTGATATAAGTATTGTGTAGAGCTATTATTGACATTAACAGCATTAGTATCGCCAGCTTTCTGAACTTCTTTTTGTATCTTAGCCGCAGCATCTGCTTGGTCGATATCTTCAGTAATAGCAGCTTCCTGAGAACGAGTAGTATCAGCAGGCTTCAGTTCGATATTAGGATTGACGTATTCTTTATTGATAGTACTATCATACCTCCTCCAGAGTCTAGTGCCTAAACTCATAGAATCATCTTTAACCTGAGCATGAAACTGATTAAACTTTTCCCTATCTTCTTCTGTCTTAATATTCTTAGCTCTATCATCTAAAGACTGGGCATCATAACGCATCTTGATGGCTCTCTGGATACCTTCTCCCGATTTTAGCTTCCCTTCATCATCATAATACTGGTCTCGTACATCCATACCAACTTCATCTGCATCTATATCTCCATATTTTTCTTGGATATAAGCAGTCTGTTGTTCTAGTTCTTCAGGAGTAGCTGATCGGCCTTGAGCTATGATTTTATCGTCAGTAGCTTCTGCTACCATTGCACGACCTGTTTCACCGAGACCTGGAATCTTGCTTATGATCTCACCGAAGGTTATTTTAAGATTAGACTTGAATACAGTAAACAGTGACTTTATTTCATCAATGATAGCTGCAAACTTATCAGTAACTCCTGTCCATGCTTCTGATAAACTATTCTTAATATCAGTTGCCATCTGCCCGGATTTGAAGTATTCAAAGAACTGAGTAGCAGAATCAATAAATCCGGTAAAAGTTGCTACAGCAGCTTCGACTAGATATTTTGCTTTATCTGCCGCATCTTGAAAATTCATTGCTATTTTATCACCAGCAGCTCTAAACCAATCCATTAGTTCGCCAAATTTTTCACCTATCCATGCAATCTGAGTCTTGAATCGAACCATAGCCAAATCAATACCAACTACAATAGCAGTTATTCCAAGAACAACAGCAAGCATCGCAGCGTTCATTTTAGCCCACATTAAAGCCTGAGTGGCCTTCATTACTATTTCTAGTTTTTTGAGATGCGAAACCAGCTGATCAATACCCTTTTTCAAGAAATTAGCAATCAATTCCTTTGCGCCTTTCTTTCTTGGCTGCTGTTCTTCCTCTTCTTCCTGATCTTGATCTTGATCATTCCTAAATCGGCGATCTGGCAGACCATCATTACGGACTCTTAGAGCTCGTCCTTGAGCATCAAGACCATCTCTGATCTGACTCAGTACTTCAACAGTTTCCTCGGATAGATCGACAAGAGCTTCCTCAGGAGGAGCTTCAGGAGGTAGTATACTAACTATCTGCTCCACGTTATTAGGGATAGGCGTTAATGTTTGACCAACTCCGCCTGATAACTGAAAGCTATCCTTAATCTGCTCGGCAAGCTCTACTAACCGTTCTTGGTATCGTGATTGTCTTTTATTTTCATGCTCAGTAGATAACTGAGACATAACACCAACTTCAGTAGTGTCATGCAGGTCTTTTATATCCTTTCTAATAGCATCAGTATTCTCTGCTGTATACTCGGTATAAAAAGCCATATCCTCAATAGTTGTATCTTTTGATTGGCCAGAAGAACCTGCTTCTGGCGGCTGTCTAAATCCTTTTGCCATTACATGATCCCCGCTATTCTAGTGAATCCTTTTACCTTACCTTCTGGGGTATCAATACAAATAGTTGCAGTCAGCGATTCAACCCACTTTAATACTGAAGCAGGCATTGTACCGAAGTCAACACCATCCTTAGACAGGGTATTCAGAGTATCAATATATCCATCAAACAATTGACCGAATCTTGGTTGCCTGAATTTGTATTCTTTACCGTCAAGCATAAACACGGTCTGGTTGCAGATATAAGCATTGTTCAAATCATACTCAAAGCCGTTCATGTCTGTCACTTCAGGCAGCAGCTTATTGAACACAAGCAGATGCAACAGCACAAACTCAGACTCGGCATTAGTCAGTTTGCCGTCGATATTCTTTAAGATAGCAGTTATAGTCTCTACCGGTTCAGATTTGAGATTACTCAGTAGACCGTAATGCTTAATACCTAGCTTAGGTATTTTTACTGTTTTGTTATTGACTTTTATAGTCTTATGCAGTGCAGGAATTTTCAGTTTCATAATTTCTCAGTTAAACATATAGAGGTTAGTTATAGATTGTTCCCGGCTAATCTCATGCACAACCTCATCAACATAAAAGGTTTGTGTGGTTTGCAAGCCGACATCAAGAATGTTTATCTTATGTGTTGGGGTGATCGTAAAGTCACCATATATCTTAGCGGTGCTGTATCCTTCATATTTTTTGATGAGTGTGCTATGGCATAGTTCCTCTTTACCTTTTTGATCAATCTTATCCTCATAAGCACCCGACCGTTGGGCTAATAGAATATTTGCTCCATTACCAACGATAGTCATCTTTAGGTCTTTTTTGTGAAAGCTATGCGTATAGTAGGTTAGGTCATCATACTGGATATTAACATCCTTTCTCTGTTTTACCTTCCACTCAAACTCGAACATTGTTTTGGTTTCGCCCATGTCACCTATTTCACCGACAATAGATGGATCTACCAGAACGAATACCCTTGGCTCTTGCTTTTCCATAGCCACATGATCGGTAATGACTAGTCCATCAAATCCTTCATAGAGAATAGGACTGCATTCGATATCAATAGCAACACCATTATCTTTTATAAATCTCTTGAAGCTCTTAAAGCCAGTCACCCAGTTTGTTTTTGGTATACGAGTGTTATTATACGTGACTTTTGGTTTAAGCAGTGGCATATCTATATACAGCTGATCAAGCATTTGGTTTACGGCTAATCCAGCATTACCGGGTAGCACACGACAGAACTTATAATTGTATAGGCTATGAACAGTGCATAGCTGGAAAACAATAATGTTGTCATTCTTTTTGTCAATAGATACACTGATATCTTTTATGGCATAGAACCTAGCCTGAACCGTTGATGTATTGGCAGTTGCCAGAACGATCCTTATTATCTCAAAGCCAGTTAGTTTTTTGTGTATTTCACCATCATCATAAACCTGTAGCATACCTTCATTGACACCGGATATCATTCCGTCACGCATAGTCAACGACAGCAATGCAGGCGTCAGATCAGTATACTTGTTACTCATGTAATCGTTATAGTCTGCGAACATCTGGACTGTGATATTCGGAAAACCCTGCCTTTGTAATGCCATACTATTTCCCCTTTATGTCTTGCTGAACCATGGTCAATGCAATGGTTCTTTCAAATGGATACATATTCATCAGATCAGTAATCGAATAGTTATGCTTAGCAAGAACATGGTTCACTTTATACAGATTGAATATTTCTTCTGGATTTACTATAACCTTGAACATATCCAGTGCATTGTCGTATTTTATGTGATATTTCTTACAGCAAGTAACTGTCTGTGCGACGTTAAGCATAGTTAGCTGATTTGTAATCTCCTCGAATTTGTCATAGGAGATAATACTGATCACCTCGTCTTTTTCATCTTCAGTAAGATCATCCCACTGGTATTGGTTCTCGCTGTCATCTACTGTCTCAATGCAGTTTAAGAACATTTCCTCTATGTTATATTTCTTATCAGGGAACTTGAACTTGATGGTCAGGTTTTCTATTACCAGGGTTGGTACTGCTAGCGGCTTCTGTTTCATATGGATTATCAGATTTCTCTGAGTATCACACTCAGGGCAGGTAAACTGCGCTTCTACGGTTTCTTTACCTAGCGAGCCTAATAATACGTTAATGAAAATATACTCACGCATAAGAGGTGAGTAATCCGGATAAAGCTGCTCCAGCAATTCGTTCATGATGTCCTGCTCATCATCTGGATGCGACAGTATCTCGTTTCTTACCAGAAGCAAATCCCGATAATCGGATACACTAAACGCTTTAAAGCTGGCAGGTTTTGGTAGTTTTAGACGCAATACGTTCATCGGATCTTAAAAATTCTTGTAAATATTATTATTTATAGAAGGACAAAATTATGTTAACTGCACAAGAATACCTCGATTTATATCATTCCGATGATATCATCGTGTCAAGCAAAAAGTATACTAATGGTATGTGTAAGCAGGAGGCGGAGAAGGAGTTGCTGCTATTGGCTTCTAGATCATTGGATCTTAAACCAGAAGTAGAGCTAACCTGTAAATGCGGGAAGGATATGACAGGAGAGATTAAACATATTCATGCTGATACTAGCCATGATCTGTTTTATGATTTTGGTAGCCTAAAGATACAGTTCCAATACCCTAGCCTTGATATGCCTAAAGACCCAGTAGAGCAATTCCTGGAGTGTATTTATTATATTGTTATTGACAACAACAAATATACATGGGGAGAAGTAGACGACAGCCAGATGAGTATCTGTATGGATTATTTCACTTTCGACTTTATCCAAGAGGTACTAAAGAAACTGAACAGTGATATTTACTCGGTTGTCAATTTTAAGTGTGAGCATTGTCAAGCTGAAGACACTAGAACAATCGTTGGTTTTGGCAATCTTTTGGAGTTCTTTAAGCTATGATCGTTGATGAATTATACAGTGACCTTACACCAGGTCTTACCAAATCATGGGATAATGATGCAGGCATCCATAAAGGATACAGAGCAGTAAAGGATAGTATTATCGGCTTGATAATGACTCCTAAAGGAACACGCGCATTCAATCCACAAGTAGGCTGCGACATCTCCGACGAAATTTTTGAGAACATGAACCCTATTAGTGCTCACCTAATGAGACAATCGGTTATTGACTGCATCAGAAACTTTGAGCCTAGAGTCAGTTCATTAACTGTAGAGACTTTTGCTGACTATGACAACAATGCCATTAACGTCAGTATCAATTTTAGTATTGTCGATTCTCCTGATCAATTGGAACAAATTAAACTACGATTATCTGCCTAGCCGATGATTCTATAACGCTTCGATAACTAAAGTCAACAGGTATTTTAAAGCGATTTAAACGAGGTTACAGTTAACCCTACTAAACTTAGTAGCTTATATAATGAAACCGGCTTAAATCGCATTTAAATGAGTTTTAAAGATATATATTCGTGCGTAGCACGATCGCGAAGCGATTATTAGTTCTTTTAATTTTTAATAGTTTATTTTCTT
>NTHP01000761.1:182872-200484 GCA_003416845.1 Oplegnathus fasciatus
CAATGGCAGCACCAAGTAGACGGAACCTGGATCAATGTTCCTAGTGGTACTACTAAAGAATATTCTGTAGCTGAATGGAATGGTCTTGATGGCCTATATCGTTGTAAAGCTACGAAAGATGGTATCTACGTTTACACTAACATCGTAACAGCTCAGACTGATAAGAGCCTGCCTGTTATTACTATTGCTGCTGTTAATGGTCCTGCTTATGCAGTAGAAGACGGCGAAGAACACGCTCATATCGACGCAGGAACTTCTGACGATAAACTTCCATTGACCTATCAATGGGCTATCAATAGCAAGCCTGTTGCTGGCGCTACAACTGCTGACTTTACTGTTGATCATGTTACTCCTGATATGGAAGGCGTATGGTCATGTGAAGTTCGTTCAGGCGAAGCTGTTGCATTTGGTAGCATTGCTGTTAAAGTAGATCGCAGACCATTTATGCGTATCGTTACACAACCAGCTAGTATTGACATTCATGATGATACAGTTGCAAAATTTAACTGCGGTGTCCTGACTAATGTTGAAGATACCAAATACGAATGGTTTACTGCTGGAGTTGGTGAACATACATGGTCTAAAATGTATGGTAAATCAGAACCAGTTTTGACATTCATTGCTAAGCGTGCAACTGACAATAATCAGATGTATAAATGCAAAGTGAGCTCATCAGCAGGTACTGTAGAGTCTACTCCTGCTATTCTTACTGTATCTGAAGCTGTTGAGATTACTATTACTACTCAGCCTACTGATATCGTTAATGCTATCCCTGATACTGCAAAAGAACTTACTGTCGTTGCAGCTACTAGCGAATCTGGCGGTCAGATTGCATATCAATGGTTTAAAGACAGTGTTGCTATTGAAGGGGCTAATGCTGCTACTTATAGCATGCCTAGTATAAAGCCTGATGATGCAGGCTCGTATAAGTGTGAGATTTATGCTGGGCGTGATTTTTCTGTATCTAAAAGCACCGAAGCTGTTGCTGTAACTGTTAATACAACTCCAGCCACCATCACTATTACACATCAACCTGAGCCTGATCATCGTTGTTCTGGTGTTCCTTTCAGTTTGGTAGTAGATGCTACTGAAGCTGATGGAAAAGCAATGCGCTACCAGTGGTATAAGGACGGTCAAGCTATTTCTACAGGAACAGATAGAATATACGAGGTTCAGGATTCATCTGAGAATGATACTGGTATGTATCACTGTGTCGTCAGTTCAGGAGAGGGGGATTATTTGTCAAATACCACTTCTGACGAAGTTCTGGTAGAAATAGTTGACAGATTACCAACGGTATTAACTGTTAATGATGATGCATTAGTAGACGCTACTGTTGAATATAACCAGATGGTTGAACTCCAAGTAACTGCTACTACAACTGGTGAAAGTATTCATTATCAGTGGTATGAACAAGGATTGCAGGTCGGAGCTCGCCCTGAAAAGATTGGTACTGATTATCACGAATATATTATGTTTGCCGGTCGCGAGACTAAGAAGTATTACTGTGTAGTCACTTCACATGAAAAGTCTGAAAAGACAAAAGAAGTAACTATTACTGTAAACGATTCTACTCGCTTCCTTGATATCAAGACGCCTGCTTATGCTATTGTTACACCTGATTCAGGAACAGTTGATATTAAAGTTGATGTAGAGACTCATGATGGACAACCACCGGTTAAGTATGTTTGGATGAGAGCTAATCCGGGTGGGGCAGATGATCCTATTCCTGGTATGGCTAACTCTGATACCATTACAATCACTAGTGTCGGTCTCGGTGTGCATCACATCATCTATTGTGAAATGACACTGGATAGTGAAGTAGACGGTCCGAAAGCTAGATCTAAATACATTCATATCTATGGTTCAGATGCACATGTGCTGGACTATCACGTTAATCCGTTGCCGCATCGTAATACATCATTCATGTATGTTGATTACTGGGTAATGGATGAAATTAAAAATACTATTGCCAATGGCGACGAATGGATCTTTGACTATAAGACAATGAAGTATAGCAAAGAGGTTGAGACTATCATTACTGCGATTAAAAAGTACGGTTCATCCCTGCTGCTTGAATCACGTAATGGTCGACTTGAAGCATCCGAACTGTTGGTAAACCCAATATTAGGTTAATAAAATGATCGACTATACCAAGATTAGCGAATACAAAGCAATGCCAGCTCGTAAAGGCAAAACAGCATTTGATGATTACTCAGTTTCTGAGTTCGGTATTAAGCTGGACCGTGGTCTGAAATTCGATGCTATGCTGCTTCAGTTTGAAGCCGAGCTTATGAAGAAGGGGATTGAATATAAAGACCCTGCTGCTAAGATGGAAGAAATTATCAAAGAAGAACTGAAACCTGAAGTCAAAGCAGTCATTGATGAGTTTGTCGGTAAAGAAGTTGTAATCACATCTGCTGATATTATCGTTGATGTCAAGCCTAAGTTTGAGCTTGAAGCTGACTTTGTTCCTGCATTCGCTTTGATTGGTTATAGAACCGGTTATTATACACTCTCTTGGTGGATCTATGAATGGATTGAACAGAATCCTAACTGGAAAGAAATCNATGGTATCTACGTTTACACTAACATCGTAACAGCTCAGACTGATAAGAGCCTGCCTGTTATTACTATTGCTGCTGTTAATGGTCCTGCTCATGCAGTAGAAGATGGCGAAGAACATGCTCATATCGACGCAGGAACTTCTGATAGTAAACTTCCATTGACCTATCAATGGGCTATCAATAGCAAGCCTGTTGCTGGTGCTACAGCTGCTGACTTTACTGTTGATCATGTTACTCCTGATATGGAAGGCGTATGGTCATGTGAAGTTCGTTCAGGCGAAGCTGTTGCATTTGGTAGTATTGCTGTTAAAGTAGATCGCAGACCGTTTATGCGTATCGTTACACAACCAGCTGGACAAACCGTTAATACTGGAACTAACGCTACTTTTAACTGTGGCGTATTGACTAATGTTGAAGATGTAAAATATCAGTGGTTCACTAAAGGTATTGGTGAACATGACTGGAAAAAGATGTATGGCAAAACTTCCCCTGTACTGGATTTCATTGCAACTACTACTGACAATAATCAGCTTTATAAGTGTGTTCTGTCATCTGGTCAAGTAGCTTCTGTTGAATCTACACCTGCTACCTTGACTGTAGAAGGCGTTGTTACAGTTTCTATTACCACTCAGCCTGTTGCTGTTTCTAATGCTATCCCAGAAAGCAACGTTAGCTTTACTGTTGTAGCAGAAACCAATGCTCCACGTTTCCCTATGGTTTATCAGTGGTATAAAGGCGATCATATTATTGAGGGTGCTGAAGCTGCTACTTATACCATTAGTGGTGTACAGGCAAGCGATGCTGGATCTTATAAGTGTGAAGTATATGGCGGTAAAGATAGTCTGATAACTGCTCAGTCAAACGCTGTTGCTCTGACTGTAAAAACAGCTCCTGCTACTATTACCATTACCCATCAGCCTGAAGCTGTAACCAACTGTTCTGGCGTTCCGTTCATGCTGATGGTTCAAGCAACCGAGTCTGATAGCAAGCAACTGCACTATCAGTGGGAAGCTAACGGCGAAGTGATTCCGGGTGCTACCTCATCTGTATTTGAGATTCAAGATCCAAGCGAAAGTGATTCTGGTATGTACAAGTGCGTAGTGACTTCTGGAACAGGTGCTGGTAAGGCAACTACTGCTTCTAATGAAGCTCATGTAGTAATCACTGACCGTCTGCCTATCGTATTGACTGTTAAAGAAGATAAGCTGCTGGATCAATCCGTAGTACTCAATCAAATGGTTGACCTGACTATTGAAGCTGTTACTACTGGCGAATTTGTTGACTATCAGTGGTATAAAGTAATGCCTGTAGTTGGTGCTCGTCCTGAAAAGGTTGGTACTAATTATCACCAGTATATTTCTTTTGCCGAGCGCGAAACTGCTAAGTTCTACTGTGTAGTTACTTCACATGACCAGGTTCATAAGACAAAAGAAGTAACCGTTACTGTGGCTGATAATACCCGCTTCCTTGATATCGAAACACCAGCTTATAGCGTTGTTACTGCTCAGACTGGACGCCAAGATATCACTGTTCATGTAGAAACACATGACGGTCAAGCACCGGTTAAGTATGTTTGGTATCGTGCTAACATTGGCGGAACTGATGATCCAATCCCGGATGCTACTTCTGAAACCATTACAATGCATGACGTAGAGCTCAACCAACATCACATTATCTATTGTGAAATGACATTGGATAGTGTAGCTGACGGTCCGAAAGCTCGATCTAAATATGTACATATCTATGGTTCAGATGCACATGTGCTGGACTATCACGTTAATCCGTTGCCGCATCGTAATACATCATTCATGTATGTTGATTACTGGGTAATGGATGAAATTAAAAATACTATTGCCGATGGCGACGAATGGATCTTTGACTATAAGACAATGAAGTATAGCAAAGAAGTTGAGACTATCATTACTGCAATCAACAAGTATGGTTCATCCCTGCTTCTTGAATCACGTAATGGTCGACTCGAAGCATCCGAACTGTTGGTAAATCCAATATTAGGTTAATAAAATGATCGACTATACCAAGATTAGCGAATACAAAGCAATGCCAGCTCGTAAAGGCAAAACAGCATTTGATGATTACTCAGTTTCTGAGTTCGGTATTAAGCTGGACCGTGGTCTGAAATTTGATGCTATGCTGCTTCAGTTTGAAGCCGAGCTCATGAAGAAGGGGATTGAATATAAAGACCCTGCTGCTAAGATGGAAGAAATTATCAAAGAAGAACTGAAACCTGAAGTCAAAGCAATCATTGACGAGTTTGTCGGTAAAGAAGTTGTAATCACATCTGCTGATATTATCGTTGATGTCAAGCCTAAGTTTGAGCTTGAAGCTGACTTTGTTCCTGCGTTCGCTTTGATTGGTTATAGAACCGGTTATTATACACTCTCTTGGTGGATCTATGAATGGATTGAACAGAATCCTAACTGGAAAGAAATCATCCCTTCATACCCAAGAGAGTCAGAAATCAGTATACTGAAAACCCTTCTTTATTATATCAATAAGAATGGGTTTGTAACTGTTCGCGAAACTCGCAACAGTCGTTTTATTGATTTGTTCTAAGATAAGACCTGCACCAGCAGGTCTCTTAAAGGATTTGTTGATGATTAATATTACTACTAATCTAGAAACACGGTATCAGGTTCGTATTAACCATACCATGTTGCTTTCTATCGATGCCGCTACTGAAGCTGGCGGCGTATTGCATTATCAATGGATGAAAGATGGTGCTCCTATTGCAGGTGTTGCTAACCATCACGAAATCCATTACTCATCTTTTCAGAAAGATCAAGCAGGCGTTTATTGGTGTGTTGTAACTGATGCTGCTGACAATAAGATGGAGACTATTCATGCTATTGTTGAAATAGATCATAGACTCCCGGTTATTACTGTAACTGGTATAACTTCTCCTTTTACTGTAGCTGAAGATAATACATTCAGTCTGACAGTTGCTGCTACAGGTTCTTATGTTGATGTTCCATTGACATATGAGTGGACATGTAATAGCACCTCTTATGGGGTTTCTGATACTGCTACTGTTAATGTAGCCAAGTCTTCATTTGATGATCATGATGGTCTCTGGCGTTGCTATATCCGTTCAGGTGGTGCATTGTTGGTAACACATCCAGTTAAGGTGACTGTAGAACGTGTTCCATTTCTTCGTGTTACTGAACAGCCATTCACCGGTAATATGAAAAAGTATACTCAGAAATTGCTTGAAGTATCTTTTTTGACTAATACCAAATTCACATGCCAATGGTTCACTAAGCTGGCTACTGAGCCTACTAACTGGACACTTATGGTAGGTGAAACCGATACTCACATTATCACAGATATTCTGGAAGTAAATACTCATTACAAATATGAGCTGACTTATACAGACGAATCTGGTACCAAGCAAGTTGTTACTGGAACCTCTGAATTGACTATGTCCGGTGAACTAGGTGTTACTTTCAGCAAGCAACCTACCGACCCTGCTACATTAAGAGCTGATCAAGATGTATTGCTTGAATGTGAAGCAGCCAGTAATGAGCCTGAAGAATATCCTACTGTATCATATCAGTGGTATAAAGGTTCTGATCCTATTATGAATCAAACTGGAACTAGCTTGTTCTTGCCGAGTATGCAGAAATCAGATGAAGGCTCTTATAAGTGCATAGTTACTGTCGGTACTGTTCATGTAGAAAGTAATATTGCTGCCTTGGCTGTTGACGATCGTACTCCAGTGATCCAGATTACTGGTCAACCTTCCTCTGATCCAGAGAAGATTGCCGGAGTCCCATGGACTATTAGCGTAACTGCTAATTCCACGTATCCTAAACCTTTGACATATCAATGGGAGCGTATTAACGATACTGAAGTAACTTCAGTAGGGCATAATAGTCCGCATTTTCATCTTGATAGTCCTGCTCCATCAGACGATGGTCAGTATGTATGTAGGGTATCTGCCCGTGGTCGTAGCGTAGGTTCAGCTCCGTTAAATGTAACTTTCGTTGAACATAAGCCAGCGGTTATTACTATTGTTACTCAGCCCGAGCCTGATCAAGCAGTTATGTTTGATGAGTTTATCAACTTATCAGTAGTTGCACATACCGACGGATTCCCGTTCCTCTATCAATGGTTCAAGGACAACGTTGCTATTGAAGGTGCTACTGAATCAAAATATTATGTAAAAGCAGTTGATGTTGCCCAGTCAGGTCGTTATAAGGTCAAATTGATATCTGGCGATACTGAAGCTGAAAGCAATCCTTCTGATGTAGTAGTTGAGGCTAACCTCATTATCAAGTCAGTCAGTGAACTGGGTAATCATGTATTGAAGACTGATGAAGAATTGACCTTGAGCGTTGACGTCAAGCTGGAAGAAGGCAAAACCGGAACTATTACCTATCAATGGTATAAGAACGGTGCTCCTTTTGATGGTAAAACGTCTAAAACTGTTAAGGTAATGGGCGCAGCTGGAATGTTCGATCATTATCGTTGTCAGGTTACTGTAGCACACGATACTGATAAGCATAGCTGCTTAGCCACTAACCAAATCTGGGTAGCTGGTCTTGACATTACTGAAGCAGAACACAGATACGTTCATCCGTTGCTGCATCNGTTGAAATAGATCATAGACTCCCGGTTATTACTGTAACTGGTATAACTTCTCCTTTTACTGTAGCTGAAGATAATACATTCAGTCTGACTGTTGCTGCTGAGACATCTTTTGTCGATCTGCCCTTATCTTATGAGTGGACATGTAATAGCACCTCTTATGGAGTTTCTGCTACTGCTACTGTTAATGTAGCCAAGTCTTCATTTGATGATCATGATGGTCTCTGGCGTTGCTATATCCGTTCAGGTGGAGCATTGTTTGTTACCAATCCAGTTAAGGTGACTGTAGAACGTGTTCCTTTCCTTCGTGTTACTGAACAGCCATTTACTGGTAATATGAAAAAGTATACACAGAAGTTACTCGAAGTATCTTTTTTGACAAATACCAAATTTACATGTCAATGGTTTACTAAGCTGGCAACCGAGCCTACTAACTGGACACTTATGGTAGGCGAAACTGATACAAACATTATCACAGATATTCTGGAAGTTTCTACTGACTACAAATATGAGCTGACTTATACAGACGAATCTGGTGCCAAGCAAGTTGTTACTGGAACCTCTGAATTGACTATGTCAGGTGAACTAGGTGTTACTTTCAGCAAGCAACCTACCGACCCTGATACATTAAGAGCTGATCAAGATGTATTGCTGGAATGTGAAGCAGTCAGTAATGAGCCTGAAGAATATCCTACTGTATCATATCAGTGGTATAAAGGTTCAGATCCTATTGTTGGTCAAACTGGAACTAGCTTGTTCTTACCGAGTATGCAGAAATCAGATGAAGGCTCTTATAAGTGCATAGTTACGGTCGGTACTGTTAATGTAGAAAGTGCTATTGCTGCCTTGGCTGTTGATGATAGACAACCACTCATTCAGATCACTGGTCAGCCTACTTCTGATCCTGAGAAGATTGCGGGAGTTCCATGGACTTTAAGCGTAACTACTAATACTAACTACCCTAAGCCTTTGAAATATCAATGGCAGCGTGAATCCGGTGGTGTTATTACGGAGATTGGTGAGAACAGTCCTACTCTTAATATCGAAAGTCCTGCGCCATCAGATGATGGTCAATATACCTGTCGTGTATCTGCTCGGGAGAAAAGTGTAGGAACTACTCCTGTTAATGTAACTTTCGTCGAACATAAGCCAGCAACTATTACTATTGTTACTCAGCCAGACGCTGCGCAGGCATTGATGATTAATGAGTTCATTAATATTTCTGTATCTGCTCATACTGATGGATTCCCGTTCCGTTATCAATGGCTCAAGGACAATGTCGCTATTCCTGGTGCTACTGAAGCGAATTATTACGTATTGGCTACTGATGAAAAGCAATCCGGTACATATAAGGTTAAGCTATACTCTGGTGAAACAGAAGCTGAAAGTAATGTATGTAATGTAGTAGTTGAGCCTAATACTGATATCGTTAGCCTTAAAGAGCTTGGTAATAAGGTATTGAGGATTGGCGAGAAGTTCAAGCTGAAAGCTGAGGCTAAGCTGAAGGAAGGATCACTGTCTGTTCTTACCTATCAATGGTATAAGAATGGTTCTGTATTTGCTGGTAAGACTGAAGCTGAGCTGGAAGTTGAAGGGTCTGCTGCTGGGTTCGATCATTATCGTTGCCAAGTAACTGCTACTCATGAAACCGAGCATAGCTGCTTAGCCACTAACCAAATCTGGGTAGCTGGTCTTGACATTACTGAAGCAGAACACAGATACGTTCATCCGTTGCTGCATCGTAATACTTCTTTTGTATTCATGGGATATTGGGTTATTGACTATATCAACAAATGCAATGCAGAGAAGTTCAACTGGGTAAAAGAGTATAAGACCTCTAAGTACCCATTAGAGATTGCTACTATCCTTGCCGGTATTAACCTGTACGGTGGTAACTTTGCTCTTGAATCACGTAATGGTCGACTGATCGCCAGTTCACTGTTGCCTGCATTCTAAACATAAAAAAGGAGGCTTTCGCCTCCTTTATTCTTCTGGAATATCTTTCCAGCATACAATAGTATCGTATCCTGAACCATTGTGTTTCTTGACTACAAATAATCCCTCATCTTCAAGCATTCGCCATACCAACGGATTGATGATACCTTTTACAGTCACATCAAATTTACCATTTTCTGCAGCAGGAGTGATCACATTCTTTATCATCTCATCGAAAGCTGTCTTAGCGGCTTCTTGTCTTGCTCTCAGATTAGCGGCAGCGATATCAGTTGCAATCTGGTTCAATCTATGTACTAATTTCATCAAAATCCTCCAGTTAATGCGATAGCCAGTATAAAAGAAAATCCAACCATAACAGCAGCATTGAATGTGTATTCTGTGATTTTCTTTGTCTTGCTTGGTTTAACTTCACGCTTCAGAATGTAAGGGGTCATAACTATTTCCTCATTTAATGAAGCTATTATAACCCCTTACCTATCATAATCAACTCTTAGAATTGACCGGTGATAATAGATTTAAAATGCTTGCCCAGCAGACCGGCAGATGCTTTCTTGAAATGATTGACTACCTTAGTAGGATCATCATAGACAACATTCTCATTGTCTTTGTTGAAATCTTCCATAATATCTTCTTGGAACAATTTCAGAATCACCGGGAAATCTTTCTTTGCAGGCTCACCCACGAACTTAGACAATACATTACACAGTCGGTTCTCATTGATATAGAGAGCCATTTCCATAACCCATACACGATCATTATCAGTGAATGTATTGTTGGTTACAGCACGCTCATTCCCTTTACCTTTCTTGCCTTTATGCTTTTCAATGAACTTATCGTTCTTTGACTTGATAGCAAGGCGACCGCCATTAGGCATCCAGGTAGGCGTATTTGGTTTCAGAACCAATCCTTCGCAGACATTATCCTCACCGTCCTCACGAACTGCAATAACTGACTGAAATGCATTAGGCTCTTTATATACTTCATGAAACTCACCAATCTTAATGATAGGTGCACACTTGAAGCCGTAAGGAACAACGATTGTTTCAAGCTGAAGTTCTTCTATGAATTTGCCATCAATGACCAGGTCGAATGCCCAAAAGTCAATGTCACCATAGAATACTTCACGCTGAACTGATTTGCCTGATGACATCGTTCCAGCAAGCTCACCAAAGATGGACAGCTGATAGCCATCTTTTAAGCTATCTGCACAACGAATAAATTCGTATAGGTCTTTCATAGGCTGTTCATAACGCTGTCTGATAGTTCTCCAGTCAAAGAAGTTATCAAACTCTTGCAAGAATCCATTACGGCTTGCAAACTTCATCTCAGTACCATTATACCAGATAGAGAAGTTGGCACCATGGATCTTTTCGCGTGCTACCCATGTATCAGCACTGCAATGTTCCAACGCAAAATCAACAGGCTTTTGTTGATAATGATTCTCTAATGAAGGGTATTTTACAAACTTCATAATGACTCCAGCATTGTAGTAATAAAGAATAAACTTGTGAATCCTGTGGCTATAAAGCCCGATCTACGATCTACTCTGAAAAATAATAACGCAGCTATTACAGCAAGGAAACAAAATATCATAATAATCTCCTCAATATGATGATGAATAGATTATATCATTAATACAAACCAATCAACCTATAAATATGAATATCATGTAAGTAACAGCTTAGGAGATAATATGTTTACTAAAAGAATAACAAATGCTGATGAAGGAACTACCACATCAGTTATCAACTGCACCAAAACAAGACGGGCAGCTTTTGTACTGGCATCTGTTGATCATACTGCTACCAAAGAAGTCGAAGTACATCTGGAAGGAAGTATAGATCAAAACGAATGGGTGCAATTTGGCACTATGAAATTGGATACGAAAAATCCAGCTATTGATGGCGGTAATGCTGAGTTTGTCTGGCCACATATTCGTTGCAATATAATCAAATGTACTGCTGATTCCGATATCTCAATCTTTACGAGGGTATAACATGGAATTTATTAATGGACGTGTATTATCGTCTTATCCTAATAGCGGCGGAGGTGGCGGAGGTGGAACAGGAACTACCGGATTCCATCTAACGCCTTACCCGCCCATCGAAGGTCAAAACTTGTTCACTGCTGCTACTGAAGCAGAAGCAGAAGCAGCCCGTGATTTAGCTATTACTGGTGACTTGCTGGCTGATTATGATAAAGACTCAATGCGAATGATCATTCTGAGCATTAATGCAGGCGGCGTTACTAACCTGCAATATCAGAATCGTTTAGGCGGCGCATGGGTAAACACCTTCGGTCATATTACAGAAACAATCAACCTTGCTACTCATAGCTTTACTGAACTGGAAGATGGCTACAAGCTGACCTCTACAGTCAATAAGAAATATGAACCAGGTGTTGGTATTAACTTTGCTACATCTGGTCCTGATCCTGATCCTGATCACCCTGATTGGCTTCCATGGCAGAACATCACCATCAATACTGAGCTGAATGCTGAAGCATTGGCTACTGGTATTATGGGAACTACTGCTCAGGATAAACTCAGTAAAGATATCATCTATACATTAGAATCTGTTCAGACTGGACCTGATCCTAAAGATACACAACTGAAGATCAATGCAGAGCCTAACTTCCAGGTACTGGATAAGAAATTCGTTTCTACCAACTACAGCATCTTGTCTAAAGGCAGTCGTAAAGCTGATGGTACTTATGAGTTAGATCAACAGGTTATCCCTCAGGCTGTAGGTAATATGCTTCTGGCTGGACCTGGTATTGGCATTGATCGTGTTGATGATCCTGATGATATGTTCAAGACCAAGATCAAGATCAGTTCAACCGGTGAGCTTACAGAAGATACTATTATCAATGCTGACAAAGAACATCCTGAATTTGATATTCAGCATGATGATGAAGAAAAGACATACACCTTTGCTATTGATCGTATTCATGGTTCTAACCTGACTCGCTCTTTCCAAGACAAAGACGGCGGTAAGGTAACTGTAGAACGTGGCCAGAAGAAGCCAATCGTTTATGCTCAAACCAAATCATATGATGATGGTTTAGAGTCTACCTATTTCGTATCTGATCAAGAAGGTTTCAGTAATGCAGTTTATCAGGCTATCAGACCTGGTGATATTGCTACTGGCGATTTCCGTTCCCTGCGTTATGGAGAAGGTATTGCAGTTACTGATACTGGTGCTGAAGGTGGCGAAGAATATGTAACCATCAAGCTGGATAAGCCTACTGCTGTTAAAGCGGTTATCAATGCTGAACAGATTACTGGCGATATCAAGACTACTCAGGCTGGCTCTGAAACGAACCCTACTATCAAGTATGAGTTCCGCAAAGACAAACTAGCAGAAGCTGTTCGTAATGTATTGGTAGAAGGTAGTAACATTACTATCGTTACTGAAGGCTCAGGAACAACGCAAAAGATCAAAATCAGTTCATCTGGTGGCGGAACTGGACCTGGTGATATTACTGCTGGTCAATTACAAGCATTGATTGATCAAGGTGGCGAGATTAAATCCAAGGTATTAGGTAATGCTGTATCTTTTGAAATGGATCGCCGTTCATTAAAGAATCATCTTTGGACTCCTCCTGATGCTCCTGATGTTGCTAATCCAATCTTTAAAGATTCAAACGACATCAAATTCCGCGAAGCATCTGATAAGTTCTATCTTGATCTGAAGCCTACTTCACCTACATTGGATGGAATCAAGACTAAGTTCACCCATGCTGGAACACAACTGCATGTTAAAGAGTTGTTAGCTGGTCCTGGTATCTTGATGATCCCAGAAGAATCTGATCCTAACAAGCTGAAGATTCATTCTACTGCTAACCTGAATGTTAATATTGAAGGCGAAGGTCAACACCCTATCAATACTATTCAGATTGAAGGCGATAAGGACAAGACTCACAGCTTAGTAGATCAGACATTGTTCTTACATGGCGTTAAAGCCCTTAGTGCTTCTGACGCTGAAATCGGTGTTATGTCTGGCTTGAAAGCTCAGTCTGGTATCAACCTTACTAAAGAAATGAAAGCAGGCAAGGCTACTGGTAATATACTGATCAGCGGTGCTCGTGCATTAGGCACTCAGGTTGATGGCGTTGGTTCTAATTCTGTTAATAAGATTTTCGTTCCTGAAAATTCTGGCGAATATATCGACAGCAATAAAACCCTGAAGCTGAAAGGCATTGAAGGTGAAGCTGGTGGTAATACCAAGCACATCAATAAGATTATTGTTCAGCATGACGCAACTGGTCCTTCTACTGTAACTGCTGATGGCCAATTGAATATCAACATTCCAGCAGCTGGTGGTGGCGGTACTCCTAAGCCTTCTACTATTGAAGTTGGTAATGTTGGAACTACCCCTTTCAATGCAGCCGGTATGGAATTTGATGCAGGCTTTGATGTTAGTCAGCGTGTAGATGGTGATAAGACTCGAGCAGTAGTCAAGCATAAAGGCATTATTGCTGGTGATGGAACAAAGAATATCATTGATGTTAAGACATTAAAGATTGATGGCGGCGGCGTTCAGTTAACCCAAGAAGGAACTGACCCGATGAATATTGCCCATTACAAGATTAATACTCCTGTGCATGGCAATAAGAAAGATGGTACTGCTGTTGGTGATTACTTTGATCGTCTGACCTTTGACAATAAGCACTTTACTGTAGATGTTGATACAACTACCGCAGCTGGCTTGAAGGTTGCTAACCTTGCATTCAAACATGATATTGAATCTGTATTTCTTGGTATCTTTGATGGCGAAACTGCTTTGAGAACAGCCGCTAAGAATATTGATATCCAATGGAAACCAGGTCGAGTTCTGGGTTATGTAAGACGCAATGATAACAAAGCAGGCTCTACTGATGTAACAATCGGTTATTATGTGTGGGTATGGACAGGCACAATGACTGATCCTAGCGATACAGATATTATGAACAAGGCTAACTGGAACGATAACAAAGCTCCTAATGTATTGCCTACTGGTGGTTCACCAATTGCTTTGTTCGGTAAGGATGCTGTTGACGAATCTCTGAGAGCTTGGAAGCCAGTTACTGGCAGCGATACAGGATTCACAGCTGCTAAGCATAGACATCAGATTATTCATTGGGAAAAGCAAGATGATGATGTATCTGACAATGAATCAGGTCATTATTTCTCTGATGGTACTAGCTGGCATATGATGGCTTCTGGTGCTCAGGTTGGTGTTCTTGCATTTGATGCTCATGGAGCTGCTATCGGTAAAACCGGTAATAAGATTGGGTTCGGTAAGAATCTAGTCGGCGTTAAGAAAGGCACTGGCGTTAATGAATACATGGAGATCGACTCACGCGGCTTGACAGTAACACAGAAAGGTAGTACAGATGGCTTAACTGGTATTCACGGATTCCGGTTTGAAGGCGCTGAAGTAACTGCACCTACTGGATTAGATGGTATTGCTGATATCAAGATTACTGCTAGTGGTGGGAATACTCTTAACTCTGTATTCCTTGGTATGTTCGAGAGTGAGAATGCCCTCTTTGATGCTGCTGTAGATGTACGTAGTAAGGGTGTATTGTTCAAGAAGGACCGTGTATCCGGTATGGTTCGTAGGGGTGCTGGAAGGGACCCTTCTATTACAGTAGGTTGGACTATGTGGGATTGGAAACCTACTGATTTGGAACAACCTACCCCTGAACAGATTAAACAGAAGAAGACTGGTAGCAAGGAACCAGAGAACTGGTATAAGAATACTATTGTTGGTGGTGGCTATGGTATCGTTCATACTGGTAAGAATAGCTCTCGTCCTGACTGGAGACCTGATAATCCTACCTCTCACCCTGCTGATCTTTATCAAGGTCAGATTGTATGGTATAACGGTACTACAAGTGCTGGCAGTTCTTATACTACCCCTGCTCACTACTACTCTAATGGGACTGTATGGAATAAGTTAGCAGCCAGTGCAGGTACGGGTATTGATGTTGTAGGTATCAATGGAACAGGCAACCCTGTAGGCTATGAGAATCAGCGCAACTTCAAATTCAGCAATGGATTGAAGATAACCCAGAACACAGACACTGATTCGATTGATATCACTGCTTCATCTACTATGGTTGGTGCTGGTACTGACTTCCCATTATGGACACCAACAGCAGGTGCTGAAGGTAAGTATGAAGCAAGAGAGCATGAAGGCGAGACTGTCTATATGAGAGTAGATCGCAAGATGTATTTCTCTGACGGTACTAATTGGACATTAATCTCCAGTAATGGTGGAGCAGGAACTGCATTATCTGTAGTTGGTTTCAAAGAAGATGCAACAACCCAGACGACTATTACTGATGTTTCTAACATTACATTCGCTGGCGGCTTCATCAAAGGAACAGATGGAACTAATCTGGAATTGGTAAGCGGCATTGATGCCAAGGTCAAGGGAACTGGTGCTGGTGGTGAGAAATTAGAAGGTACTGTTAAGAAGATTGAGCTAACCGGTGATCCTTCAATGTTTAGTATCAGTGATGATAATTCGCTTGATATCAAGATTTGGAACACTGCTGATGCTACTGATGGAACTAATCTGCAAGAAGATCATCCAGCTGCTTCTAACCCAAATCGTATGGGCTTTACAACTGGTCCTAATGATAAAGGGCTTTATATTGTAGATAAGACTGAAACGAAGTGGATTCAAGTTGGCCGTAAAGATTTGCCAGTTCAGGTAGATAATATCTTCCGTCGCTTCCCAGAAACGATTGCAGAGACTTCTACTTATACTGAGAAGAAAGAAACTGGTTATGTATTTGTCAATCAAACCAATGTTCGCAACCCTGTTGCTGCTGGTGGTCTTGGATTGACTAAAGGTGATCAAGGCGTTCTGCTGAATCTGTATACTGGTGACGGTAAGCGTTGGGTTCAGATGTTCTATGAGATGACCAATAACAACGTCTGGTCTCGTAGCCATGGCGAAGGAACTGGCACATCATCAGGCACATGGAACTCTTGGCAACAAGTATCTGGTATCGACGATGGTTGCTATACAATCATGACGATTGATAACGACAAAACAGCTAAAGATGTATCCGACGCTGATTATAAGATGCCTTATATGCTGAGTCAAGATCCTAAAGCAAACATCATTCCTGTTAATGAAGATGGTGATTTCAAAGTTCGTAGAACTGGCGTATATAACATCAACTGTATTGCACAGTTCACATGGGAAGCTAAGAATATCCCTGCTGAGACCCCTGCTACTACTGGTGCTGTTATGGGTATCTATGAGGACGCAGCCGAGAAGTGGAAGCTAGAGATCACTGAGAATGTATATGATGCAACAGCTAAAGAGTTCCACCCGTTAAAAGGTGAATTCAAAGATGTATTGTTGCAGGAAGGTAAGACTTATCATGTAGTAGTTGCACTGAATCGTGCTTCTGCTGATGAAAAATCTCTACTTGAACTTGATCCGTTTAAGAATATGATTTCTATTGATCCTGCTAATTCTGATTCAAAAACAGGATTGCGTATCATGAAGAATCTGTATCGTTCACTTGGTGGTATCTCCTTCCAGACTGGTAATGAAGTTCGTACTGAGAAGAATGCAGATGGCAAGTCAATTCGTGTATTCGGTGAAGAGTACTTGACTACCTTCAAAACATTAAATGCAACCGCTATCAGAAAGCCGAGGTAATATATGACAACCGACACTCCTTATCTGCCTATTATCCCTGGTGTTAATATGGCAGTTATGGATGTCGATCTCAACGAGTATGATGACGTCAAGATGAAGCCTTTACAGATTCGTGTAAAGGCTCTTGAAGACGCCGCAGCTAAGGCTAATGGCCATGAGATCGAANGCAGGAACTGCATTAACAGTAAGCGGCTATAAAGAAGGATCAACTACTGAATCAGCTATTCCAAACATCAACTCAATCATTTACAAGAATGGCTATATCAAGCATGATGATGGAAGCTCATCTATTGAACTAATTTCAGGTGTTCATGGTAAGATTAAGAAGTCAAAAACTGATCCAACAGAAGGTGGTTTATTCTGGGAAAAATCATTGAAGTCTATCGAGGTAAATGGCGATACATCAATGTTCAGTATGGGCGGTGATAATGATGATGAATTGACCATCCAGTTATGGAACACTGCTGATGCTGCTGATAAGACTAGCTTACAGGATGATCATCCCGCTGCTTCTAATCCAGGTCGCATCGGCTTTACACATGGTCCAACTGAACAAGGTCTTTATGTTGTAGATAGAACTAAGTCTGAGTGGGTTAATGTTGGCCGTAAAGACTTGCCAAAAGATGTAGACGGTATCTTAAAACGATATCCCGAGCAGCTACCTGAAAGCACTGCAACATATGTTGAAGATAGTCACAAGAGACTCGATTATGTTCATGTTAAGAAGGTTGATGTTGTTAAGGCTGTTGCTGCTGGTGGACTTGGATTGACCAATGCTGATCAAGGTTTCTTGCAGAACATATATGGCGGT
>NTHP01000762.1:748-14518 GCA_003416845.1 Oplegnathus fasciatus
TAATGATCCTGGCACTGGGTGGAGAGAGGAAGATAGAGATAGAAAGAGAGATATACAATAGATTTATGAAAATAGAAAGGTACAGTGGCCCTGAATTGCAAAACACATCGGCAAATCAGAAAACACAACAGCACTGGTGAGACTCAAACCAGAATAGGTAGGTACGTATTGGACAATGATTCCTCATCCTGATTGGATGCTTTAGCAAATGCTTCCCAGAATGAGAGACAGTGCGTCCAACCAGCGATGAGGACGCATCGTCGAATAGATACCGACCCTTTCCAGTTTCAGTCTCACCAATGCTGTTGTGTTTTCTGTTTTGCCGCTGTGTTTGTGTTTTTCTCTACAAACCACCACAAAAAAAACATAGGGACTGCAAATTAAACATCTATGTTACAGTCAGGGTTGCCAGGTCTGTATGACAAAATCAGCCCAATGGCCGATAAAACCAACCCAATACCAGAACTCAAAATATGCCCCTGCCAAACCATATACACTACTTTTAAAGTCCAACAGTATTGCTATTATTGCCAAATGTATTGTAATATCTACAAATATCTACAAATATAGCTCTGTGAACACACAGGCCGGTTCCCTGACACACAAACTAACCTGTTGCTTTGTATTTTCTCTTCCCTTTTCCCACATGAATGTAGTTTTTACTTGAATTGAATTTACTGTAGTTAATGCAACACCTTATTTCAACTGAAACACCTTATCATGTTGCTTCACTATATTTTCATCATATACTGATAGTAAATACATGTGTAAATAGGCTGTGTGTTTACTGTCAGCATTTTTGTTTACCTTATTTCAACCAATACATCTCNTACATAATTAGATACAGTATATTATCATAAATAAAATATAGCTCTGTGAACACACAGGCCAATTCCCTGATGCACAAACTAACCTGTTGCTTTGTATTTTCTCTTCCCTTTTCCCTCTTCCTCCCTGCCTGGACAACATGAATGTAGTTTTTACTTGAATTGAATTTACTGTAGGTAATGCAACACCTTAATTCAACTGAAACTTCTTATCATGTTGCTTCACTATATTTTCATCATATACTGATAGTAAATACATGTGTAAATAGGCTGTGTGTTTACTGTCAGCATTTTTGTTTACCTTATTTCAACCAATACATCTCGTCCTGTTAACTGAGTGAGGCGGCACTGGGCGGGCGGAGAGCACGAGGCACGTCGTGTGTGTGTGTGTGTGTGTGTGTGCGGTCGTCAGGGCGTGTGACATGTCCCATGTCCATGTGTGTACCTGGTGATCTGGAGACAGTTTGGTAGGATTTGGGTATAAATAAATTATTTAATTTAAAATATGGATTTTTATTTATAGATATTATTCATGTAATTTGCATGCAAAATAGGTCTACCCAACCAGCGGACAAAAAATTCAACCCGCAGCAACACTTCCAAAGTAGCCCAATTCTGTGGGAAAACCGTGGACCTGGCAACCCTGGTTACAGTGATCATTGCTTCTCAAAATAAAATAGTAAAATAAAAACACCCACTTGATTATCAAAGTGAAACTGTTGTTTCAGTCCAGGGGTCGCAGTGAGCAGGACAGTTGCAGCGGAGAAGGCAAATGAGCAATGGCAAGGCAATCTTCAGCTCCTCTTGGATTTACGGAGCTTTATAGTAACAGCTCACTGTTTATCTGTCCGGCCACTGGTTCACTCTCTTATAACGTCGTTTTCAGAGAAAAATCTGTAAAAACTCCCCAGCACACTACCTGCTCAGCAGCAAACAGCGGACAGACACAGTTAGAGAGCGACTCCACATGAATGATCATGTTGTAGCTGCTGGATGATGTTCACAACTTGTTTGTGATGCCCTTAAGTGGACAAAAAAAAAAGTAACAAGCAGTATTTTTAAGCCAAAAGAAATTTGATAAGCTCTTAAGTTTGTGAGTGGGAATAAACATGACAGATTTTTACTTTCACTAACTTTTGAAGAGCAGCGGCTGTTTTTTATCAAACTCCTAAAAGTGACATTTTGGACTTAAATAAAAGATAAATAAGGTGAAGTCACATGTTTAGTGTTTTTCTTGTTGTCCACTTTTAAGATTTATTTATGAAAATCAGATGTTTGTCTCCACTGTAACACTGTCAGAATCTGTATTATGCAAGTGTTATGTGAATGTTGTGTATGCATATAGAAACACTCTGTATGTGTCCTCTCACTGTCTCTGTCTCTATAGAAGCGTGGCATGTGCAATATCATTGACCCTGCAAAGCTCAGGCCAAGCACATTCTATTGAGTCCACACACACACACATACACACACACACACACACACACAGCAGAATCAGCAGACACATCAGGATGAAGGGAAAGCGTCGAGGCAGCAGAAACTTTTAAAGCCTTGTCTTTTGTCCGTCTGGCCGGGACCTCGCCCGTCGCTTGCCCCCCTGCCGTATATATTGGGGTGTCCAACTTTTTCTCTGTTACACTGTGTGTGTGGTTGTGGGCCAGGTTGGACAACATCCAGTGGGCAAAAATGTCGCAGTACTCTGGAAAGGTGAGTAACACGGCAGCAGCAGCTGTACGACGCCGGTGATAACAACCAAAGCTCGGTGGATCACGTGGATCATGTGGATACTGAAAATGTCAGAACTTTACTAGAGTTTGTAGATCAAAAGGGTCCTGGATTTTCAAAAAGGCTGGAACCAGAGTTAAGTCTTATTGGTTGAGTAAAATTAAGAGAGCAGAGCAAAAAAAACAGAAAAGTCCCTGACTTTGTTGTAGCTTTTTTGGCGGTGTGATTTGGCACTTTAACATAAACCATTGAGTTAATCTTTCAGGTAACTGGCAACAGGAGTTTCCTCCAAGGTGTGTCAGTACACCGTGACATCACTGCTGGGTGTGGTTACAGGTGCAACAGAGAGGACAGGGAAATGCTGCTGTTCACACTGATGTCAAGTTATTCTTGAACAACTAAAAAGACTTTTTGATCCCGTCCACTGAGGTTTAAACCAATAACAGTTGAGCTGCCTTGCCTCCTCTCCACCTGGGCTTTAGTGAACTGGTTGTTTCTATCTACCTCTGTTTAAGTCACTTATGTTGTGTGTTTTTACGGCTGGATTTTGTTTGTACTCCATGCGATGCAATCATGGTCTGGAGTTGAACAAATCTGAATATGAATCTGATCCGGGTTCACTTATATGATATTGATGTAACTCAAAACTAGATAAAGTGTGGAATCATTACAAAGTGACACACATTGAAATTCAAAGACAGTTGATAACTGAAGCCCAGATCGACTGTAAAACAGTTTTTACTTTTCTTTTCTTTCAAATTGAACCTTATTGACAGTGTCTGAAAAACAGTATTTCCTCGAGTGTGAGCAAAAACATTCAAAACTGTCTTTAACTGTTGCTACTGCTTCATATTTGCACAGATTTCATTTTAATTCAGCAAATCTGAGACTTCCTTAGACATCTGACTTTACACTTGATCACCTCATTATGCCTTTAAGTCGACACAATAAATTCTATACTTTGCCTTTCTCACAAATCTCCTCCCCACGACAGCTAAATTCAACACTCGCAAACAGGAAAAGTTACATAAAATCAAACTGCGCTAAAAGAAAAAAAGTGTTCTCATTAAATGTGAAAATGTGAGGATGAAAACGAAACACAGATTTCTACCAGCAGAGGCAGCCGACACAGTGAGGTATCATGTCTTTATATATTTTCTCCACCAGATTACCTTCTACGAGGGGAAATGCTTCACTGGCAGGAAGCTGGAGGTCAGAGGAGACTGTGATAACTTCCAGGACCGCGGCTTCATGAACAGGTGAGAGAAAAACTACAATTTTACTTAGTTCTTAGGTTTGTACTCTAGTACTTAATTTCTCAGGGTTTAAGGTTTTCTGACTTTCCATCAAACACTGTAGTCCAGAACCACCTGGCCACATTTCCATCAAACACCATTGTGGATGGTCATGGATAATTCATGATCATTTTTTGCACCATCACCACCAAATTTCCGCCTTTACTCAAGACATTCCTAAATCTAAATGTAGACTCAACCACGACGCAACTACATGGAATTAATATCATTTATAAACCTGAGTCAGTTTACTTCAGTACCTGATGTCATGCAATGACAGATTTTCATTCATTAAAGCTTAACACCTGACATGACTCCTTAGTTGTACTGATGGAATTAATGCCATAGAAATGGACATAATTTTAAATGTATCAAGACAACAAGTAAACATGGAGGACGTTTTGAGTTTGCATTAACTGGAGAACAGGGCAAATCAGAAATACAGGCCTGGACACTATTTGAGAATTTATGGTGTGTAATTTCTAGACCCTAATACTTTGTGTGTTTTCAGGGTGAACTCTATCCGTGTGGAGAGCGGTGCCTGGATCTGCTACGACCACCCCGACTTCAAGGGCCAGCAGTACATCCTGGAGCACGGAGAGTACCCAGAATTCCAAAGGTGGAACTCCCACAACGACCACATGGGATCCTGCAAGCCCATCCGCATGGTAAACACCTCTGAGGGGGCTTATATTTTTTGATATTTAACCTTGATTTCTACCAGCAGGTCACAAATTTCCCTGTGACAAACATTTTGGCCCATTACAAGTTCATTTTTAATTTGCATGAAATTCACAGTGGATATTCCTGGTCCCCAGAGGATAAATCCTAATGATTATGGCGACTCCCCTGACCTTTCTTTTAGCGCAACCCCTCAAAATTTAACCTCGTACACAAGAGGGTTTCTGAAGGTTAAATTTATAACTTTTAAATACCACATGAAAACAATTTAATATCTGTTTCATGATCATACCTGCCAAAGTATGAAAGTATGATGGAAAATCAGTAGGGACTATAAGGCCTAGAATTATTATTATATCACATTTTTTCAGTACTTCCCAGCTTAGATTTAGGCTTTTATTTTTAGGCAGCTCAATTTCTCGTCCTTGGCAGAATCAGGAAATCAAGTTTGAATGACATCTAGAGTTCTTGTAATGTTCAATCAAACCTCATTGGTTTGATCAGTAGGTAATGCTACTGCTATCTTATCAGACTCAGGAAAACATACAACTTCTACACGTCAGATTATAAAACTGTAGTGTAATGTTTGTCCCCGGCAAAAACAACATTTCTGTGTTTCGGCCGACTGTCTTCTTACCTTTCTGTCCATCTGTCAGCATGGAGAGCACTACCGCATCGAGCTGTTCGAGGCCTGTAACTTCTCCGGTCAGTGTGTGGAGATCTGCGACGACTGTCCCTTCCTGCAGAGCCGCGGATTGTCCAAGAACTGCATCAACTCCGTCAAGGTCTACGGAGACGGAGCGTGAGTTTAACAAACATAAACAATAATCGATTAATCATTTAAGTAATTTTTCAAGCACAAAGGCCAAAAATCTGACAGTTCTAGGTTCTTAAATGTGAGAAATTGCTTCTTTTCTTGATTATACATGATAGTAAACTGAATATCTTTGGTTTTGGGCTGTTAGCCTGTGAATATTCTCATTCATCCAGGTCATAGTTATCTCAAGGAAATTGAATCGAACGCAACTGGATTTTTGGTTTTGTCTGTGAAGACGTTTCACTTCTCATCCAAGAGGCTTCATCAGTTCATGCTTGTTTGACCAGGCTAGACTGGTCCGGGCTGTTGGGCTGTTGGTTGGATAAAACACATTTAAATATTAATTGTGATGCATATTTTTCTACTTTCTGACATTTTACAGACCAAACAAATAAAAGATTAATCAAGAAAATAACCAGCAGATTAATTGATGATTAAAAAAAAACTGTTAGTTGCAGCTTTAACAGGATTTAACAGATTTATCAAAACACGTTACCTGTTATAAATCCACCAATCCTTTTTTTTCTTAATCTTCAGCTGGGTGATGTACGAGGAGCCAAACTTCCGCGGCCGCATGTACATCGTGGAGCGTGGAGACTACAGCAGCCATAACGAGTGGCAGGCCCAGAACCCCAACATCCAGTCCATCCGCAGGGTTGTCAACTACTTCTAAACCCTCACCTCACCTGACTCCCACTCAACCTCCCTCTCCAGTGACTTCTATCACCACTGTAATCATGTACAATAAATAAACCCAGACTAAAATAAGAAAACTGGTTTTTTATCAAACACTTTCTGTGTGTGTGTTGTTTTGTGTGGCCGCAGTACACTGAATATTCAATAGAAAAATACAACCCTACAATTTAAGGATGCCCAGTTATCACAAAACTGTAGAACATATTTTTTTATTATTGCTGTGAGTATAACAACTATGTTCCTCAATTTTAAAAAAACTGATCAGATGTATGTACATCAAGTATAGATTAGTTAAACTTGCTAACCTGGATAACTTTATATAACCACTTTGGAGTTTTAATTGGCAGATTTCTTCCTCTTCAGTTTGACTCTGGCTCTGAGGCACTGAGGTTTAAAGTGACAGTGAAACCTAAGTTAGAGCATCTTTATCTTCAGCAATGTGTGAAAAGAATATGGGAGTGGGTTAGGTATGGGAGGGATTTAAATCGAATGTTTGAAATTTGATTGGATTGTAGCAAATGGTAGGCGTGGTTTAGCGAATATAGCGCGATATGGAGCTGTGGAAAGATATGGATAAGGGTTAAATTAATAAATCTGGCCTCAACCGCATTACTTGAAAATGTAGATAAACTTTTTGCCAGCTGAAATCCAAACATACACCTCCTACTATAATATTAACTGCTAGCTATCCACACTAGCTAATGTAACCTAGGTTAATGTAACCTTAAACAAATAAAAGGTTGAACAAATAAAACATATAAGTAAAGCAAATTTAATAACATTAGTTATTAAATTAAGTCATAATAGTAGTTTACATTGTAGATTTTGCTGTTTTACTGTGTACTGTTCCTTTAACATGTGCAGCGGTAACAGCCAATCAGTGTAACTGTAGCGCCGCCTGCTGGAGAGAGAGGAAAAACAGAGAGAAAAAGTAGATCGGTAAGAGACTAGCGACAGAGAAGTTGTAAAAGAGTGAGAAGAGAAGAAAAATAAGAGAAAAGAAGCAAGTTTTGAGGAATGTAAACCTTTATTTTTCCGTTTTTTGAGNAGGACACTGGTTCATACACCTGAGTCGTGGTAGGACTAAACCTTCAGTATTTTGCTGCAACACGCAGTGGAACTCATTTGGACTTGTAAAGGACTTAACAAAAGGACTGTTTACACACAAAATTGTGAGAGTTGAGTTTATTGATCATATAGTGATCGGTGGAATTTTGAGTTTTGTAATTACATTGTGTATTACGCTGTATTTTATTTTCTGTTCATTTTGTACTGAATTGGTAATGCACATGTGATGTTACTATAAATTCTAACTTGTGTACTGGTTAAGTAAACTGATGAGAATGAGGAACTAAACTTTTAAATAGGCCTAACTAAGATAAAATGAGAGCTTAGAACTGAGTCAACTCAAAGAGAAATGAGGAACTAAATAACAACTTAAAGGAACCTAAGTTAAAAATTTCTCTTGAACTCAAATAGGTTTAACTCAAACCAAAGTGAGATAAAACGGGGAGAAACACTTATTGTTTTGACATTTGGGTTTTATTTTGGATTTAAATGCACAGTGTGTGTGTGTGAGATGTGTGATTTGGTACCAATTATTGTGTATATCTACTACTAATTGTTTCATAAACAAGCCGGCAGTTCAAACTTACTTCTTGGTCTGTGGTCTGTTATTCCTGAGTTCTAGTTCTAAACTGCTCCTCTGAACCTAGACTCTGGTCCTACCTATCTGTAAATACCTACAGTGCTACAAAATTGGCGAGCCAGCCAGGAGCAGTTGCTAGTTAAAGTAAGAGAATTATAAGAGAAGTAATTTAACTTGTTTTTCAGACTACACAGACCTAAAATAGTTCAAGTCCGGCAAATATGGAAGTAGTAGATAGAGAGAATATTAAAGTACCTAACTCAGTTATTGTTAGTGGACTCACTGATACAGAGTTAGATGAGGATTTAACTGATTTCTTGAACAAGTATGGGCGCATTGTAAGAACAGTTAGAGTAGATGATCCCCAATCTCCATACCACAAAGATGTCATTGTAGAGTATGAGAGTGGATCTGCAATGAACACCCTTGGGCTTGTACTTCCATATAGCTGTGAGAGCCCCAGTCAAGTCACATACCAAATCAGAGCCCTGTCAAGTGAATACGTACCAATCCTGACCGGTAGCGCCACCCAGTGCTATTTGAGTGAATTGCAGAAGATTGCTAAACTGAGTGGCAGATCCTTCGAAGAAATCCTGCAGGAGCAGCTGTCCAGATGCAATAAGTCTGTTGCTGTTGATGCAGAGCCCATGAGTGAGCCTGCAACCGAGCTTTCCACCGCAGAGATTCAAAGCGAACCAGCACAACCATCGGTTACTGAGCCACAAGTAACTTACCAGGCTCTTCCAGCTACGACAGTGGAGCAGAGTGAATCTTCTTCAAGTGCCACTGAGTCCAAATCAGTCAGCCAGACTAAGGGTGATGAAACCCCTAGGGTTGCCATGAGTTATGTTAATCCGCAAGAGGTGCAACGAATGGTTGTAGAACACATAGTGAGAAGTGAAGCACCGGTTTCACAGATGAGTGTGTCATTCAGACTCAGAGGGTTCTCTGGAAAAATCCCTTGCCCCAGTCACGAGGCAGACTTTGATACATGGCGAAACAGTGTTGAGCTCATTTTGCAGGACACAGCTCTGTCAGACTTGCAACGCTCAAGGAAAATTCTCGACAGTCTAGTACCCCCAGCAGCTGATGTTGTATAACCTTTAGGCCCACAAGCCTTACCTACAGCTTACCTTGAACTACTAGACTCAGCTTTTGGAACTGTACAGGATGGTGATGAGCTTTTCACCAAGTTCCTTAATAAACTTCAAGATGCTGGAGAGAAGCCATCCCATTACCTACACAGGCTGCAGACAGTTCTAGCCAATGCACTGAAAAGAAGCGGTGTATCTGCTAGTGAAGCCGATCGACATCTTTTGCGTCAGTTCTGTCGGGGATGTTGGGATAATGTGCTGATAGCTGACCTTCAGCTTGAACGTAAAAGAGACAACCCACCTCCATTCTCTGAGTTACTGTTACAGTTACTTGTGGAGGAGAATCGACACACAGCAAAAGAAAACCAAATGAGAAAGCACCTTGGTGCATCAAAGCAAAAAGTCAGTGCTCTCAGTGATCTCTTAAATGTAAGCTCCCTTGAAAATGATACGTCATTGGAGAGTGACATCACTGAAATGAGGAAACAAGTCACTGAGCTGCAAAGTCAACTCACCCGACTAAAGACACAGAAAGAGTCAAATGTGCCTTCTCAAGACAGTGTTGTCGCTGAATTAAAGAGACAGGTTACCGAGCTTCAGAGCCAGCTCACAAGCCTAAAAACACAGAAACATTCTAAGACAAAGGCCAATGTGACTAAAATGAGCGCAAAGCATCCAACTAGGTACAAAGAATCTCCTTCCACTGCAGACCCAAGGCCTACCAGCAGACCAAAGCCATGGTACTGTTTCCAGTGCGGCGAGGATGGCCACATTGCATCCACAAGTTCGAATGATCCAAATCCATTGTTAGTAGCTGCTAAGAGGAAGCAACTAAAAGAGAAACAGACCCTGTGGGAAAGTCAAAATGGCTCAGTCCATCCCCAGTGTTTAAACTAGATTCTGCTCTCATTGTGGGACAAATGAGAGCTAAAGACGATGACAACAGTCCCACCTCTGATGCTGAACGCAAACCCAAGAAAAGGTTTTCACGCACAAGATCCACCCCTGTGAAGATACCTAAAGGTTTGATCAGAGCCAAGTACACTGCTCATGTACTTATTGATGGACAGGCTTGCACCTGCCTTCTTGACACAGGATCGCAAGTAACCACAGTATCGCAGTCATTCTATGAGAACAACCTCTCCCATTTGGACATCCACCCTTTGAGTGAGCTGTTAGAAGTAGAGGCTGCAAAAGGTCAAACGGTACCGTATCCAGGCTTTATAGAGGTAGATGTCACCTTTCCTAAAGACTGTTTTAGCTCTGAATTCACTGTGTCCACCTTTGCATTGGTTGTCCCAGACACACGATGTAATGCACAGTCCACACTCTTGATAGGCACCAACACCTTGGATTTGGTGTATGAGGGTTATTCCATGATGGACACAGATCTCCAAGCACTCCCATATGGTTACAGGGTTGTTCTGAAGATAATGCAGCAAAGGAACAAGCAAAAAGTGAACAGCAGCATAGGGCTAGTGAGACTATCAGGAAAGGACCCTGAAGTTGTCCCTGCGGGCCAAAGCTGTGTCTTGGAAGGGTCAGTTCATGTCAACAGCCAAACTCCAGAAGTGGATTGTGATTGAACCCCCTTCATCATCATCCTTACCAGGAGGCGTGTTAGTCACAAGCTGTTTACTCAGTCTCCCTGAAAATCCATCGCAAAAGTTACCAGTGGTGCTGCGTAATGAAAGCCAGCATGATATCATCATTCCAGCAAAGAGTGTCATAGCTGAAATCCATGCCTTGCAGGAAGTGGTCTCAAGTAAGCAAAACCCTGCTGATCCAGCACACCCAGATAGCTTCCCAAAGTCCTCTGAAAATTCAGAGTTAAACTTCAACTTTGATGGCTCTCCACTTCCAGCCGAATGGAGAGAGAGAGTGGAGCAAAAGCTGAGTGCTATGCCAGAGGTATTTGCTCGACATGATTCCGACTTTGGTCGAACAGACAAAGTTAAGCACCAAATCAAGTTGAGTGACGAAACCCCCTTTAAGCATAGACCTCGACCCCTACGTCCACAAGATTTTGATGCTGTGCGGAGACATCTGCAGGAGCTGAGCGAGGCAGGAGTAATCCGGGAGTCTGAGTCGTGTTTCTCTTCACCCATAGTGGTGGTTAGGAAAAAAAATGGAGATGTAAGACTCTGTGTCGATTACCGAAGATTAAACCTACAGACCATCAAGGACACCTACGCTCTACCGAATCTGGAGGAGACTTTCTCTGCACTCACAGGTTCAAAGTGGTTCTCTGTGTTAGACCTAAAGTCGGGCTACTGCCAGATCGAGGTGGATGAGACTGACAAACACAAACCTGCCTTTGTGTGTCCATTGGGGTTCTGGGAGTTCAATAGGATGCCCCAAGGCATAACTAATGCTCCCAGCACATTCCAGAGGTTGATGGAGAAGTGCATGGGTGACATCAACCTAGAAGAAGTCCTGGTGTTTTTGGACGATCTGATAGTGTTTTCAGAAACTCTCGAAGAGCACGAAACCCGCCTTCTCCATGTACTCAACCGTCTTAAGGAATACGGATTGAAGCTGTCCTTGGAGAAATGTAAATTTTTCCAAACGTCAGTGAGGTACCTAGGACACATTGTATCCCAGCATGGCGCTAAAACAGACCCCCAGAAAGTTGAGGCCCTAAAGACCTGGCCAAGTCCAAGAAACCTCAAACAGCTGCGCTCATTCTTGGGGTTTGCCGGATTTTACCGGCGGTTCATCCAGGATTTCTCCAAGATAGTGAAGCCACTGAATGACCTCACTGCCGGATACCCACCACTCAGAAAGAGTAGCGGATTAAAAGAGAACAGTGGTCAGTACTTCCAGCCAAAAGAGCCTTTTGGAGGAAGGTGGACAGACAGCTGTCAACAAGCTTTTGAAGCAATCATTGACAAACTCACTACAGCCCCAGTGTTAGGGTTTGCCAACCCGAAGCTGCCATATGTATTGCATACAGATGCAAGTACAACTGGGCTAGGAGCAGCGCTCTATCAAGAGCAGGAAGGGGAGATGCGTGTTATTGCATTTGCCAGCCGTGGATTGTCAAAGAGCGAATCTCACTACCCAGCTCACAAACTCGAGTTTCTGGCACTCAAGTGGGCTGTAACCGAGAAGTTTTGTGACTATTTATATGGAGGCTCTTTTACAGTGGTCACAGATAGCAACCCACTAACTTACATTTTGACCACGGCTAAGTTAGATGCAACAAGCTACCGCTGGTTGTCTGCCCTCTCCACCTTCAAGTTCCAGCTTCAGTACCGAGCAGGGAGACGCAACCTCGACGCTGATGGTCTTTCACGACGTCCCCATGCTGAGCCTGTCAATGATCTGGTTTCTCAGAAAGAGGAGGAGAGAATTCGCCAATTCATACAACACCACTTGCCTGAGTCTGACGATTTCACTCATATCTCCCATGACACTGTCAGTGCAGTCTGTGAGAAGCACCTAGTCTGCCTACCTGCGAACACCGCTGAAAATGGTCCCGTTATTCCTCTTGTAACATCTCTTGCTATGTCGGCTAAAGCTATTCCAGCCAGCTTTGAGCAACATGATGGGTTTCCTTTCATTTCCAGCATATCAGCAGAGGATTTGAAACAAAAGCAGAGACCCGATCCTGCTATCTGCGAAGTCATCCGTCAGTTGGAAACCGGAGAAACCTCTCCTCCAGCTGTAAGGAGAGAACTGCCAGAACTTCCCATCCTTCTGCGGGAGATCAATAAACTTGAGCTGCAGAACGAAATTCTCTATAGAAAGAGGCAAGTTGGTGAGGAAACTCACTATCAGCTAGTTCTACCAGAGGAGTTGAGAAACTGGGTTATGCAAAGCCTTCATGATGACATGGGTCATTTGGGTATTGATCTGCTGAAAATCTGCTGAAACCTTACCGGGAAATGCAACATTACCGGAAAGAGAGTACTCACCCGAAGTGGAATACATACCCACAAGCGACGAACCTGAAAAGGAAGACCTACCTGAACAAACATTGGACAAACCTATGGAAGAAACAGAACCTGAAACGGTTACAGCCATTGCTGAAGATGTACCTGAACTTCTGAATGAAAAGAGTACAGAGAGGCATAGTGAATCTGAACCTGTGGAAAATGGTGAAGTCACACATCAAAACGAAGTAGAGGTTAATGAAGCAGGAAATGATGAAAGTGAAAGTGAAACACAATGTACAGTGAGAAGATCCTCAAGACAAAGAGAAAAGTCAAAAAGACTGACATATCCTGAGCTAGGGAACCCTTTGGTGACTATTGTCCAATCCCTATTTCAAAGCTTGAGCACAGCTATCACTGATTCATTTGTAGAGCCTAGCTTACACAGAGCTGAACCCGAGATAGTATAACCTATTAATACTATGCACAGGGACTTGCATAGAGTTAAGGGGGGAGGGTGTAACCTAGGTTAATGTAACCTTAAACAAATAAAAGGTTGAACAAATAAAACATATAAGTAAAGCAAATTAATAACATTAGTTATCAAATTAAGTCATAATAGTAGTTTACCTTGTAGATTTTGCTGTTTTACTGTGTACTGTTCCTTTAACATGTGCAGCGGTAACAGCCAATCAGTGTAACTGTAGCGCCGCCTGCTGGAGAGAGAGGAAAAACAGAGAGAAAAAGTAGATCGGTAAGAGACTAGCGACAGAGAAGTTGTAAAAGAGTGAGAAGAGAAGAAAAATAAGAGAAAAGAAGCAACCTTTATTTTTCTGTTTTTTGAGGATTTTGTCTTCACCTTCCGTGTATGTCACTGGATTCTGGTTTCTGTTTTGAGTTTTGAACAAGGATTTGGGGAGTTACAACTATCTTTCACCGTGTCAATTAGCATGCTATGTCTTCGTTGTTTAAGCTGAATGTACAGCCAAAATTGCCCGTAGCTGAGCTAAGACAGTGTGAATAAGTTGTATGTTGTGTATTTTGAGGTTTTTCTTTGTGTAAAGCCACTTGAGAAGCTACATGCAGCAGGCATGGTCAAGTTTAGCCTC
>NTHP01000762.1:28823-45751 GCA_003416845.1 Oplegnathus fasciatus
TTCAAAGGAAAAGCAGCAAATCTTCACATGTGAGAAGCTGAAATGTTTTTACAGGAAAAATGACTTCAACCATTATAAAATAATTATTATTCTGTCAATCGACTATTTATTTATTTTTTTTTACATTTAGATTTTATTAGCCTGCAGAGTTTCCACAACAGACAAACATACAAGAAAGACAATATAACAATACAAGGGCATGGCTATTGCACAGACAAGACAAACTAGTGGAAGGAAGGGGGGAGGTGGGGGGGAGTTACAGTGTTAAATTATTTAATGCATGTGTTTCTATTTGACACACAGTGTGACCATAGGAACACATGCATGCACAGGGTCTTACATCAGGACTTGCTTTGCTCCAGCACACAAATGTACCCTTTTTTCTTTTTTTTAAAATAAACATTACTTTACCGGAACAGACAAGATGGCTGACAAGGAGTATTATGAATCCAGCTATGACCTCGTTATATTACANAAGTAAAGTACAAGTAAAGTAAAGTAAAGTAAAGTAAAGTAAAGTAAAGTAAAGTACAAGTAAAATAAAGTAAAGTAAAGTAAAGTAAAGTAAAATAAAGTACAAGTAAAGTAAAGTAAAGTAAAGTAAAGTAAAATAAAGTAAAGTACAAGTACCTCAAAGTTGTACTTAAGTACAACACCTGAGTAAATGTACTTAGTTACATTCCACCAGAGTTTACATGTAAACGAACAACAAAATAAAAATACTGGTTTGATGTGATATTGTTATAAACTGGTACAAACTGGTGTAAACTGGTATGAACTGGTATGAACTGGTATGTACTGGTGTAAACTGGTATGTACTGTTATGAACTGGTATGTACTGGTATGAACTGGTATGTACTGGTGTAAACTGGTATGAACTGGTATGTACTGGTATGAACTGGTATGTACTGGTATGTACTGGTGTAAACTAGTATGAACTGGTATGAACTGGTATGAACTGGTATGTACTGGTGTAAACTGGTATGTACTGGTATGAACTGGTATGAATTGATATGTACTGGTATGAACTGGTATGAACTGATATGTACTGGTATGAACTGGTGTAAACTGGTATGTACTGGTATGAACTGGTATGTACTGGTATGAACTGATGTAAACTGGTATGTACTGGTATGTACTGGTGTAAACTGGTATGAACTGGTGTAAACTGATATGTACTGGTGTAAACTGGTATGAACTGGTATGTACTGGTGTAAACTGGTATGTACTGGTGTAAACTGGTATGAACTGGTATGTACTGGTGTAAACTGGTATGTACTGTTATGAACTGATATGTACTGGTATGTACTGTTATGAACTGGTATGTACTGGTATGTACTGGTATGTACTGGTATGTACTGGTATGTACTGGTGTAAACTGGTATGTACTGGTATGTACTGGTGTAAACTGGTATGTACTGGTGTGAACTGGTATGTACTGGTGTGAACTGGTATGTACTGGTATGAACTGGTGTAAACTGATATGTACTGGTGTAAACTGGTATGTACTGGTGTAAACTGGTATGTACTGGTATAAATTGGTATGTACTGGTATGAACTGGTGTAAACTGGTATGTACTGGTATAAATTGGTGTGTACTGGTATGTACTAGTTTAACTGGTATGATCAGGTGTGCAGTGTGCAGTTGAGTGAGTTGAGTTTAATCTCCTCGGTCTCTGTTATATAATCCAGTTCAACATCACTTCACTCTGAGTAATAATGAACAGCTGTTTAAGCGTTTGCAGTGTTTGTTCTTCTCGTGTCAAACAAACTGGTGTGATTGTTGGAACAGAAAGGTCAACGCAACACATTGTCCTTCACTGTTGACACACGAACCAAAGTCAGAGAGTAATGCAGCGCTGTGTGTGTGTTTGTGTGTTTTCCTCAGTCCAGCTTCCTGCCTGACAAGGTAACACAGCACAAACATGGCCGCTACTTTTTTCTACTAATTTCGTCTTCAAGCAGCCAAAACTTCATTTAACTTCTTTTCCGTTGCAGGTTTCAGCAAACCTGGATTCATTCTGATGGATTTAAGGAGCAGGTTCTGGCTTGTCTGAGCTTCCAGAGGAGGTTTTAAACACACCATAAGTCCACATGCTGCCGGAGGTTTACTGACGAGGAATAAAACACCTGCAGCAGGTGTGTTGCTGCTGCTGCTGCCAACAGGATGTCCTGCTCCTGCTGCTGCTGTGTGACTCCCAGCGGAGAGCTGCTGGAGGGTAAAAATAACACACATCACACACTAATAACACACTTCACACACTAATAACACACATCACACACTTTTAATACACCTCACACACTTTTAATACACTTCGCACACTAATAATACACATCACACACTAATAACACACATCACACACTTTAAATACACATCACATTCCTGCTGTAACCTGTGGGACTCAGAGTCGTGGTGTATATGAGCAGAAATAGTGTCTGAATTACAGTTTTTCTTGATTGCTAAGACACATTTCATGAAATTATGCTCCATTTCCCAAAACTCTAAACACAAATGCAGAACTGCACACTCGTCTTCACAAACTTCAAACTTCACTGTCAGCACCAAACTCTCCACTCAAAACCATGTAGCCTTACTGTACATCTGAACCAAACTTTGCCTTCAGACATCACACAAAAGCCATCAAATACACACACACTACAAAACAGCCATTACACACTGTGAGATCAATTCAAAACACGACCTTAAAAATCTGTTACTGCAATGAATAATGTCGCAGAACAACCTCTTTACATGATGAACACAATATAAAGACACAACACATGTTTACATTTTTTAATTCCTCAGTGTACTGTAGTAAAATAAACTGACACTGAGTGAAAAAGTGCATGTAGTGTAAAAATATGCAGCTGATAAAGAACGTGGAATAGGAGTCAGTTTTCATGTATTTATCAATATAAACCAATGAAAAAAACTGTTTGTACATAAAGAAATCACATTATTCTGCCTCAGCATCCCGTCTCTGGTCTGAGTCAGAGATTCTCATCAACATCACAGACAATATTAGCCCGAGCCAGGCAGCGGGGGGAAAAACCCTTGTATGTCTCATCCAATATACGGAAAGAGGCTACTGTGGAGTGGCTCAGATTCAGCTGCACTCTTTGCGCAGCTTCCCTCATTGATCCCATGGACAAGAACATGGTCAACTAGTTGCACAAATCATCAGAAACTATTTGTCTCCTTGCTCTTCCTCTTCCACCTCCTCTCCTTCCTGTATCTTCAGGTCTTTGTGGATCCAACAAGTGAACTGACCCATGGCCCTTTTATCTATCCTGAGGTTCTGACTGGTGTATGAACAGTTTTGACTCGTAGTGTTTCCACCTGGGGAATTGTGTGTTTGTCGGGTTCCAGTCGTGATGACTTGCGTTAATGATACTGAATGGCAGTGCTCTCTAAATGAGCACATGGTGCAGACAGTGATATATGAAGGGATTTGAGTGCAGAGTTTTTCACAAAAAGTTCAACAAATCTGAATCATGTGTGAAAACAGGGGAATTGTTACGGCCGTGGCCGTACCCTAGTCATCTCCCTAGTGTATCCTTGTGTTTCCCCCTCCCTGTGTTCCTTGTGATCCCGTCTGTCTCTCTTGTTGTGTTCTGTGTTGTCTGTCATGTCTCGTTCCCCGCACTAGTCTTGTCTTTGTGTGTTTTCAGTTCAGTTATGCACATTTCCTGTTTTATTTTGCATACTTCCTCTCCTGTCATGTCAGACACTTCACTTCCTGCCCTTCTGTGTTTCCCGCCTGTTTGATTACCTGCTCCGCCACGATTAGTTTCACCTGTCCCTCGCTAGTCCCCTCACCTGTCTCTGATTCACTCATCTACACTCACTATATATATCAGTCCCCTTGCCTTTGTTCCTTGTCAGTTCGTCTGCATTTCTTCCTGGCTCCTGCCTGCTCTGCCTGCCTGTTCCTGCAGTAAGCCTTTCAATAAATACCTTTTGTCTGCACCAACTCTGCCTCCGTGCTGTCTGCGCTTGGGTCCACCCTGCACCACCGTAACAGGGAATGGCGTTTATAGTTTTGGGAAATGGGTCTGTCTTTTTGGTAGAAGGCATCATGGTTTGGGATGTTTAGTTAAAAGGCCCAGTTATAGTGTGTAAGTGATCGAGAAAAACTGTAACATGAATGTAATGTAATTATCAGGGAAATAACAAATCAGCTGGTTTTTGTGTGAAAAAGAAGTTGTTTTACTCATCATTATTCATTTATAAAAAGAAAACTGCAGTAAAAGGTTCCAAATATGTCAAATAATCATTTTAAATTATATGTACATTAAGTCATAGGTAAAAAGTCACATTTAATTCAGTGATTCCACCGAGTACTATTGTCAATTCACATGTCATCATTAGAAAATGAAACTAATTCATCCAATAACCAAAATCACATTTTGTGTATATTATACTGCATGTAGATACAATGTTGAATGCGGGGACTTTAATGTAGGATTTTTTTATTTTGTGGTATTGATACTTTTAATTTAGGTAGGTAGGTAGGTTGCAGTGTAACAACAGGTAGGTGAGAAACAGTTACAATTAAAAGGATTATATACAACAACTAAATAGACAAAATAAAATATGAAGATATTAAAGATGAAATATAATAAAACAACTGAGAATAGAGACTTAAGATCGGACAATAATGTTAACTCTAACATGTACTGAATATACAGTGTTCAATGATAGTAATATACGTGTGTGTGTGATGTCTGCATTTACAAAACAGCTGTAATAGAACTGTCACTCGGGATCATATACAGAATGAGCTATAAGGATAATGAAAATATTAAAGGTGCATTAAGTTTTTTGTTCTTTTCTCACATTTCACATGTCTTGGTTGATTAATATGATATTTTCTTAACCGACAAGTTTCATTTATATATTTTCTGTTCTGTTGTCAGTCTGAGCAGATAAAACAGGGTCATGTACTCAGGTGGTGTTTCCATGTAGTGTCTGAAGGAGGTCAAAGGTCGCCGTGTGTCCGCCTCTCTCCTGCAGGGATCAGGAAGAAGGAGCGGCTGCTGGGAGGGGAGGAGGAGGAGGAGGAGGAGGGAGCAGGAGGAGGAGAAGACAAGGAGATCAGGAGGAACATGGACATCTCTCTGCTCAGAGAACAGTACAGGTGCACCAGAGAGACACAGAAGAGACACACTCAGGTGCTTCTGTTCAGGACAGGTGAGTGGAACCGGAGGGAAATGGGGAAATGTTGGTTTTAACTCCCTGAAACACGCTTCTTCCTCCGTTCAGGGACAAGTCAAGCTAACTGATATTAAACCAAGACTTCCTGTCTGAGATTTCAAAATAGAAGCATGACAGCGAGGCACTACGCTGAAGCTTTGCCACCCGATGATAGTTTGTGTATAAAAATCAATGGTGGAAGAAGTATTCAAATAATATACTTAAGTAAAAGTAACAGTATTACAGTGTAAAAATACCCCTTTATGAGTAAAACTCCGGCATTCAAATTTTTTTTGTAGTAAAGTATTCTCAGTTTCATGTAGTCAAAGTATCTGCATCAAAAATACACAAGTATTGTCAGCTCACTATAATACTACAGTGTAGACACTGAACGATGAAATAATTTGTCAAAATTGTTGTGGACTAATTTTCCGTCTAAGAACTAATAAATGAATCAAGTGATACGTTGAGAACTGCTAAATTAGATGGGCTAATGTAATCTATATCACAGGTTTATTTTAACATCAGATTTAATCATTGATTTCTCGGAGTGATTTAAGTGTTGGACTAAACACGTCGTCTTCTCCTTTTGTGGCAAAATGTGCTTTTATGTTGAAAGTCAAACGGCAGAACTTCCTGTCTTTGTTGTATTTACTCCGGCTCTCGTGACAGTTTTTTTAAAATGTTTTTTGTGTTCTGTAAAAGTTTGAAGTCTTCACATGAACTCTGATGTGGATCCTCCTGTTTTTATATTTGCAGTAATTAACAGCTGATCAGGTGTTTTCTGATGAAACATGAGTCCAATTTTTGGGATTGAACAGGTGACTTCCTCATGTGTGTCACACTCAGTGCTCAGGCCAGTGTGGGGCTGTCGCTCAAAGCTACTAATAAAGTTTCAGTCCAGTTTAAAGACTGTTTAGTAGACAGTGTGGTAATGCTACTTTCTACTTCTACTCCACTGCAATTCAGAAACTATAGTTTTGTTTTTTTACTTCACTACATTCATCTGACGGCTGTAGTTACTTTTCAGATTAAAGTTTATAAAATACAACACCTTGTTTAAGATTAAACTCGTCCTTCCCAAAGTTTAAGCCTTTGTGATACAAAACCATTCAGTTCCACAAAAGAGACTCTTCCCCTCTAAACTTTATATCTATTTTTAATTATTTTTGGAGGCCTGAAGAGGCAAAACTCTCCAGTGTTTCACAAAAAAGCAAAGCCAGGAGAATAATCAAAAAAACGTTTCTTGTCTTTCCCATCATATTATTAAAATATTCATATTAAACTGTATATAAAGTATTGAAAAGTACTAGTTTTGATACATTTTTCTGATAATACTGCACTTTTACTTGTAATGGAGTACACTGTGGTATTTTACTTCAGTAAAACATCTGAGTACTTCTTCCATTACTGATTAAACCTGACAGCTGTAACTTCACCTGTAACATGCGGAAACACTGACTGCCACCAGAGGTCGCTGCTGCTCAACACCTTCCTGGTTTAAGGACTGAAGTCTGAAATCTTTCTAATGCAAAAGACTTGATTCATGCTTCAGATGTTCTTTGGTCTCATGTAGCAGTCGAAACTGGCTTCCTGTCTCTGTCAGTGTTGATCTGAACTGTGGTTGTAGTGTTAAAGCAGCAGTTTGGAGCAGAGCTTTGTAAATAACATTTTTAAGAAAAAGAAGTGAGCAGCCTGCAGATAAAGTCTGACTCACCTTTTTAATCTTTGTCTGTTAGAACGACGTTTGTTGCTTTGCTTATTTTATTGAATCTGAGTGAAATGTTTTATCTTCACTCAATTTTCGTGTTTTGTAAAAAGACATTAATAGGCGTGTATCATCTTACTGTAAGAGTCTTTAAATGCTTCTCTGATGCCAACATGAGGATGCAGTCGCTGCCTTCTGCTGCTGATTAAACAATTATTCAGTTAATTGAGAAAATGATCATCAAATTAATCCTCAATAAAAATAATTGTTAGTTGCAGCCCTATTATTTAGATGTTTTATGTTTTGTCAGTTTTATATCCTGAAGAAACGTTATTTCATTCTAACTTTATTTCTTACAGTTAAAATAAACTTTAACTTAGTTAAAAAAACGAGGACAACAGAAACGATTTCTCTGTTTTAATCAAATCAAGACTTTTCAAATTGATCCATTTGTTTTAATAAAGGGAGGATCTGTTGTTGTGTTGGCCTGCGTTAGTTATAGATGGGCTACTGTTCTGACAGCAGAATGAAAGTTACAGTAAATCTTCTCATGTTACCTCCCTCTCTCTCCTCCTCCTCCTCCTCCTCCATACTTCATCACTCTCTCTTTTAACAGTTTGTAACGTCAGAGTTTCTTTAAACGTGATCACAGTTTAGATTTTTTTTAAATTTTCTGCCTCCAGTCTCGGAGGAACTGTCGGAGGCCGTCAGCATCATCCCCATTACTCAGGGCTTGATGTCGTCATGGGAACCAAACAGCAGCTCGCCACCGGCCTTAACCTTTGACCCAGACCCGACCACCTACGACCCCTGGCACGTCCACCTGGGCCTCCACCGGCGCTCCTGTCCCGGTGACACCATGCAGCTCACAGCTCCCTCCCTGGACACAACAAACACCTACAGTTCCTCCCGGTCAGTCACTGTGGATATTTTCCTCGTGTCTCTTGGACCTGTTAAGACCTCTTGGGTACATTTAACCAACAGCTGAGAAAAAGAAATAAGTTGTCTTTATTTTCCAGGTGTTCTTCGTCTTCCTCTGAGGCCGTCGGCTCCCGGCAGGATGTGGATTCAACATCAGATCCACCCAGCAGCTTCAGAGAAACGTCTCCCTGCAGCTCCTTCAACAGCACCAAAGAAGAAGATCACTTCAACACTGACAGGGCCGGAGGAGACCCAGATACTGGATCCTCTGAGAGATCCAGAGGAGATTCCTTCAGTTGTTCCCTGATGGATCCAGACCAGGTTTCTGTTTCTGGTTTACTCGACGCTTCTGAGCAAAATCTCAGCGATGGATCCAAAGAGGATCATTCTGACGGCTCCGTCAGTGATTCTCAGGAGTGTTCAGCCGCCGGCTCTCTCACCAGCTCTGATGAAAACCCCACCCCCTTCGCCTCCATCACCTCTTCTCCCAACAGCTCCACCACCAGCCTACATGAGGACCTGAAGGAGAACCAGTCTGCAGGTAGAAAAACCAGTAACGCCGTCTTGCAGAGCAGCAGCACCTCGGCATGGAGGGGCTCCAGGAAGTTCTCGGCCCCGGCCCTCAATTTGACCAGGCAGCGCAGTGTAGGGGGGGTGGGCTCCTCCATGGGGGTCCACCACAACCAGAATTACCACCCGTTCCCCAACAGGAAGACCCCGAGGATCTCTGAGGCCGCCAGGAGGCTCGGCATGTACTCGTCCTTCTGAGAAACTCAAAAAGCATTTCACAAAGTTCATTTCAGGACACGAGTCCACGTTTATCAGCCTGTCGAGGAACAAATGAACGCAAAGCTCCAGTCTGTCTTATTAGATTTAATAGCACTTAATAGTAATAATACTCTTTAATGGAGCCCCAAAGTTTTCCATATTACATAAATAAACATTCCATAATAATATGTTGAGTTTTAATAATGCTTATACTGTCCGTAAGTAGACACATACGTAGAATAACTTTAAAGGAATGCCACGTTAGAATACTAGTCTTTATAGGTTTTTCAGTTTCTTTAAGTTGGCACACTTCTGTAGGAAGTGGATTACAGTTTTGGGGTCCTCACAGCACAAAAACAGATCTGGGAACAGCGAGAAGTAACTGATTAGAGGACCTAAGATCACGATCAGGGTCATATATATATATATCTAGTTTTATTATCTATTCTGCAGCCAGTCCAAGTTGTGCTTTAAAAGTTATAAAACGCTTTAATCAGTTCTAAAATGTAGATGAAGCCAGTATGATGGCTCTGGGACAGGTGACAGGTGTGATGTGGTCTCTGGCAGCTAAACTCACTCAAAGACTCAGCTGGACGTGTGGAAGTTGCTCTTGACTCAGGCAGGAATACAGAAAAAATAAAAAATAAAAGCATGTATAACAAGAAAGCTTTTATTTTGGTGATGGTTCTTAGCTGCAAAAAGACAGGCTCAGACGACTCTCTGAGGACGTAATATTTAGTTTTACATATCGAGACACAAGCAGGCGACATTTAACCTTCATACTTCAGGTTTGTCTTTAGATTTGATCTCCTTCCTTTCAGGCAGCAGTTGGTTTCAGGTTTTTTATTTCAATATTGTAAAGGCCCAAAGCTGATCTCATCTCATCTCGTCTGTGTTTTTGATGAGTTTGTGTGTGGAAATTAATTATGGAGTCCTATGTTCCTCGTGTGAGTGCATTCAGTCTCTTATGTTCCTGTTCCTCACCAAACTAAAGTTAAATAAAACACTTTACAGAGACTTCAAACCTGCTGCAGAGAAATAATTCATCATAATCAATATTTGATCAACTCTTTAAATTTGTTTTTGCCAGCGTTACAGTCAGTAGTCAGTAGACAGACTACAGAGGCAACACTTGCTGCAGATTTTATCTTTATGTCTGATATTTATCACCATTTCCATTTTCTTTCATTTAAATGTGTCAGCAAACCTTCAGGAAGTGCATTATTGCACATGCAAACATAATTAAAAATTATATGAAATATATAAATACATAATACAGAAATTACAATTATACGATTGATGAGTAAAATAAAAAATCAGTAAAAAAGATCATCTACTGTCATATACATATACTCTTTCTGTCCTGCATGTAAAATTCAATTCTATTAAAAATGTATGTATATCAGAGGAAGACTTTCATGAAAAGAAAAAAGTTTTGCATTAAAATGATCAGATGTACATGATAATAGTCAGATTTTGTTGCCTTTGCACCAATTACAAGAGGAATTTAAGTTTTATTGGACGTAAATTTCTGCTCTTTTATGGAGAACAAAAGTGTCCAATACTAAATGAATAAATATACCATCATGAATTAATTAATCATGAATAAATGGAGACAAAATATGGAATTGTGAAATAATCCAATAAATTTGTAAATATAATGCAAAACGTGTCTGTATAAAGTTATTGTAAAAAGAAAGAATGATATGTTTAAAAATAATAAGCCGAAGATTTTTTCGGATTATCACTTTCATGTTATACTATATATTTTACTCTAATTATTAAAGTAATTATTTATTTCATAATGCAGTATTTTATTTTATTTTTTATGTTATTATATATTTTTTTATTTATTTTATTTTATTTTATTTTTTATGTTGCTTTTTTAATTTAATATTATTATTTTATTTTATTTTACTCCATTTTGTTTTATTTTATTTTATTTTATTCCATTTTGTTTTGTTTAATTTAATTTAATTTTGTTTTATTTTATTTTGTTTTATTTTATTTTATTTTATTTTATTTTATTTTATTTTATTTTATTTTATTTTATTTTATTCCATTTCGTTTTATTTTATTTTATTCCATTTTATTTTTTTATTTTATTTTATTTTATTTTATTTTATTTTATTCCATTTCGTTTTATTTTATTTTATTTTATTCCATTTTATTTATTTTTTTTAATTCTATTTTATTTTATTCCATTTCGTTTTATTTTATTTTATTTATGTTGCATTTTTTTATTTCATTTTATTTTTTCATTTTATTTTACTTTATTTTATTCCATTTTGTTTTATTTATTTTATTTTTTATTTTATTGTATTTCATTTTATGTCATTTTTTCATTTCATTTTATTTTATTTCGTTTTATTTTATTTTATTTTATTTTATTCCATTTTTTTATTTTATTTTATTTTATTTTATTTTATTCCATTTCGTTTTATTTTATTTTATTTTATTCCATTTTTTTTATTTTATTTTATCATATTCCATTTCGTTTTATTTTATTTTATTTTATTCCATTTCGTTTTATTTTATTTTATTGTATGTTATTTTGTTCGCCTCGCCTCTTCCTCAGAAAAACCGCGTGACATTTTGACCCTCTTCCGGCGCCGTAGTAGATCAAAGATCGTCTATATTCTCGAAGAGGAGTCTCTTGGCAGTTACGCAGCCGCCGAGCTTTTCGCTTGATGTCGGCTGACGTAGGTTACGTTAACAGGGTCATGAAACGCGCTGGGAGTGAGACCTCACCTTCCTCTCATCACCTCCTTCCCAGAAACGACAAATACACAAAAACAACACCGCCGAGCGGAGGAAGTGGACGGTTAACGGGGATTTAACGACCACGGAGCTCTTTGTCATCGTGTCCTCTGACATCAAGGTAACTCACGGACAGATTTAACAGCGTCTCATGGCACATTCAGAGGTTAAAAACAGCGGAACAAGCTGTGTTTGAAGCTAGCAGCTGTGATAACATGATGAGTAACGCCAGCTAACTCAGCTGTAGTTTCACCAGTGACTCAAAATGTTAGCTAGTTAATATCCGTCTGAATTACACAGAAACTGCGTCACAGACGTTAAATCCCAGCCTGTTTGTTTGTCTGATCAGTTTCATGTCAGCTCGCATCAATAACAGAACGATGTACAGCAGCTGTGGTAGCTTTCTCTGTTTAAATGACTTTATTACAGCAACTTACAGCGAAGCTTCATTAAGCCTCCAGGTGTAACAACAAACCGTCAGCTGCATGTTGTTGAGAGCCTTTAGATGTCAGATATTTGTGGTTGTTGAGGTCAAGGACAGATAATAAGTTTTATTAGTAAAGTTTTCATCCTGACTTTATAAATTAAACTCCAGAGATTTTGGTTTAACTTCTCTAAAGTTTGTTCCTACATTTCCCATAATGCAACAGGGTAGTGTCTCTCCTCTCTCTGAGAACTACTCAAATAACTTTCGTAGTTTTACCAAACAGACTCCTTCAGTCTCATTAGTACTCATCATAAATTAAACAGGTGTCACGTCCCTGTAAAAACACCTGTGCTGATGATTCTTCTTTAAGTCTGAAGCACAACGAGGACTCACTCATTACATTTCTTTACAGTTTAAAAACATACTGAAGTACAGCTGAAAAAGGCTTGAGGGTACAAATATGAGTCTTTGAATCGAGCCTGGCCCATACTGGGCTAATAACAAAAAAAAGAAGTAATTTCAAAGCACATTAAATGTTCTACTTTTTGTTTTCTTCTCCATAACCGCGGTTCTCAACTGTTTTCACTTGTAGTCCCTTTAAAAGGGACCTTACGTGGGACCCAACCAAAAATAGATCCTCCCCTCTTAGATCGGTTTATTTAAAAAACTTTTAGGGGCCTGAAGAAGGTAAATGAACCAAAAACTCCATCCTGTGAAGCATATCAGGACCCCTCAGATCCATCTGTGACCCTTGGGTGGGTCCTCACCCTCAGGTTGGGAACCACAGAGCCTTTAGTTCAGTAAAATCTCACCAGAATCGGTTGGACTTTGTCCCTCTGGTTCAATTTCCTCCGGCAGTAATGTCTCACTGAACAAAACTCCCACTGTCCAACAGCTGTCTCTTTCTCACCTCTCCTCCCCCCTCCTCCCTCCTCCCTCCTCCCTCCTCCCATGTTGCGTTCAGAGACGATGGCGGAGCAGAACATTGAGGCGAAGCTGAAGAACCGGTTGAAGCAGGAGAAGATCCAGCTGTGGAACCCTCCGTACACCGACGACGACAACCAGCCGGGGCAGCAGCACATGCAGGTCAGCGCATAATGAGTAAAATATTTAATATAAATCAGACTTTCCTTTAAATATGTAACAACAGAGCTGCACCACTATGAGCTGCTGACCACGATCAGACCGCCTCAGAAATATTGTGAGTGCAAACAATCAAACAGTACAGAACACAGAATATGTTGTCGAATGTTTAATAAAGAACTGGTATCACCATCATACAAATAAATACATATTCATTAAAACAGAAAATAGGCAATAAAATAGATTGAATGAAATATATATATTAATAAAATGTCATTTCAAAAAGTATGTAAGTTAATAAGTAATGCAAACATAAAGATGCTTAAAATTTGAATATTTGCTTAACTGATCACATAAAATGTACATATGTCACCCCAAGAACAGACAAAAGGCAAGAAGTGTAAAAGAAATGTTTAATTTAATTTTATTATTTATAAGTGTTAAGTATAAAATATATATAAACTATAAAAGTTATCGTTACTTTTTCTTCTCAGTTTGAACTGTTCAACTATATTATTGAGAAAAACAGTTGATTTACTAAGTAAAAGACAAAAGAAGATAAAAACAAAATGATTTAAAGTAAAGTAAGTAGAAAAATACAAAATAAAATACACTCAGTTAAAATAAAACAAGGAGAAGAAAACTGAAATGTGAAAAAATACAAAAGGGAAAATTTAAAAAATGATGATAGATGAAAGATTTTCTTGTTTATACATCTTTTATGTGATAAAGTGATTCACTCAGTGCCGTTCTGTCTGTTATTACACACACACAATAAAAGCTTATCTTATTTCTGTATTTACTTTGATTCTCAGGAGCTGGCCGAGCGCTACGCCCTTCTGGTGTGTCTGCCGGTGTCGGAGGTAGGGGGCGCTCTGGAGTCGATCAGAGCGCAGGCGGTGAAGAGAGGGAAAGGAAACAAGACGTTCAGAGAGACAAACGTGGCCACGCTGGAGCTGCTGCTGCCCAGAGACAGCAAGAAGGTGGAGAGACTGTTCTTAAAAAAGAATAAGAAATGGAAACATGATTCCTCAAACTGTCCAAGATAGAAGGAACATTTCTGCTCCTTTTTTGGCAGAAAAATTAAGTCCTTTTTGAAAATCTGTTCGTGCTTTAATCAAATCAGTGTTAAATATATACGTTGATATTAATCCTGATCTTTCTCTAGGCAACAGAAAATACAGGATTCTACTTTTGATGAATTACTTTTGCTTTCATGGAAGGAAAACGCTCCAACATTTTATTTTTATTCAATTATCACTTTTTTTTACCACCAGAGAAATGAAGAGAGGAAAAGCTGTGGATTAGTTTTTAAAGTCTTTTGGGCTCCTTTTCTGTCACTTTTCAGTTATGAGGACTTGTGCTTTACTTCTGCTCCACTACAGTTCACAAGGAAATGTTTTACTTTTTACTCTACTGTATTTATTTAATAACTTCAGTTACTTTGCAGATTCAGATTAATAATACAAAATATAATCGACTAATAAAATATGATGTATTATTGTGGATTAAGATCAAGGGGGGAATTCACAAGCTACCAGCAGAATATAAAGTCACCTTCACCAGCTGCTACATTAAAGTGATGAACACATTAATGCATCAATAATTAGAACTAATATCATATACATTATTCTGCATAACGAGTACTTTTACTTTTGGTACTTGTCAGTATATTTCGATGCTGATGCTTACTTTACTTTAACTTTACTTGCGACAGAGTGTTTTACACTGTGGTACTCAGAGAACGACGACTGACGTTACACCAAGCAGCTGAAGTTAAAACTGCTTTGTTCAGCAGGCTGGTTTTTAGTCTGTGAACAAAGACAGAGTGACGAGATGTAGAAGTGTGTGATGAAGCTGACTTTTTGAGTGCAGGAGTGGCTCTGATCGCCGTTTATCACCGCAGATATTTAGAATATGAAGCGAGTTCGAACCAAAACAGGAAGTTCACGTCTTTAACTGTCACTGATGGAAAACGTAATGACAGGTATCGTGTTTGTCTTCAGGATCCAAAGACAAAGAACTACCTGGAGACGAGGCTGGACGTGTTGGTTCAGGAGGTGGTGGACAGGTACACACACACACACACACACACACACACACACACACACAGATGAGGAGGACGTGAGCAGGAAGACGACTCACTGGTCACTGTTGATGTTTGTTTCTGTGCTGTAGGATTGGAGAGGAGTACGGCCTCAAATACATCAAACTGATCCTCAACGGGAAAACTCTGTGTGTAGGTGAGTTCAGACACGCTGCAGGTAAAACACACAAACTGTTTGTAGAACCGAGTTTACAGAAAGAAACTTCAAATCATGTTTATAAAATATTAACAAGAGAAAAGAAGCACATTAAGTCAAAGTACTGGAGTTCATTGTTGACTGTTTCTTTAAAGCTGGTTGGATGTGTGTGTTTTTATAGTGACACTGTGTGTGTGTTTTGGTGCTGTCAGACCAGCGTCTGGACGAGCAGGGCGTGAAGAACCACAGTAAGATGATGGTGCTGAAGGTGAGCGACGCCGAGTGGAAACAACAGCTGAGCGAGGAGGAGGAGAAGAAGAAGAACCAGAACGAGAGCATCCAGAGGACCCAGAAAGGCTTCCAGATCCTGTCAGAGAGAGGTACTGTCTGTCTGTCTGTCTGTCTGTCTGTCTGTCTGTCTGTCTGTCTGTCTGTCTGTCTGTCACACCTGGAAAGTGAGGACATCTTGGCTCCTCACTTCTGTAAGCGGCTGTTTGAAGGTCCAGACTTGGTTTTAAGCTTAATCTTACAATTAGGCTTAAATAAAGTTTAGGGTTAGGTGCTCGGCAGCGTATTACGTGATTGAGAGTCCTCACAAGTGAAGAACAAACATTGTGTGTGTGTGGGTGATTTTAGGTGATTTTTGTGTGTTTATGTCACTAAAATCAAAAGCTTCGATAGAGGACGAACTGGGTTTCTTTGTGTTTGAATTTTATAAAATCTTCTGTACAACGTGATGCTTTCAAGACCAGACGTTTGAGTCGTGAGTTTGTATGTTTTTGTATGTGACAGTTCTTATCCTAAGATACACGAAACTTTATAATGAGCCACTGCTGTGATCTAAACAAACACACACACGACTTTTAAGAATAAAAATATATTTAATACACTTGTCAGAGTTGATAGTCTGGAATTACTTTGTTAGACACCAAAGTAAATAAGATATTTTTATTTATTCTTATTTCAGATCAAGTCAATTTATTTATACGTCACTTTTTAAAATGACAAATGTTGACAGATAAATTAAAAATACATGAACAATGAAAATAGATAATTTTGAGTACATACTAGTACTATTATAATATTATTTCTGTTTCAGATGATTAGTGACTTCTGTTGTGGCTTCAGGAGATGGAGTGTCTATACACCACAGTCGGATGGCGTCTCTCAGATCAAACTGGTAAATGTGTTTAACTAAATCTTCTCTCTGTGACGCTGTGTTTGTCAGACGGCAGTGAAGACCCCGACACCACTCCGTTCCTGGAGATCGCTGACCAGAGGGGAAACCCGCTGAAGATCCCCCACAAGGAGAAGAAGGTAGAGTCAGCCACGAAAAGTGTTTCCATCCACCTGGTTTTATTCACATTTTCAGTTTGTGCATCAAAACCTGAGTGGACTCGCTGGAAATTCAAGGTGTTGTTGTCTGAGGTGTAAACGTTGGAGTGTGGATCAAAGCAGAAACAGACTGAGTGAATAAATGATGACATATGAATCATGTGACTGAAAGTGAAGAAGACATCAGATCTGTGTGGAGGATGAGGAGGCTGTAACCTTCCTCACATCAACACATGAAACTAACAGAAATGTTTCCATCATGTTCTCCTCGTGGTTTTCCATCGTTTGAGCTTTGACTGGAGCTCTTTTCATGACATCGTCTTATCGTGTCCTCTTCTTCTGTGGTGGTTTAATGGCAGCTCCACCAGCTGTTTGTCTCCATCAACCAGTGAGCTCAGATTCACACAACAGGATGGAAACAAGCAGCAGTTCATGTTTGGTTGTCTTTTGTATATTTGGGAAATTCAGTTAAAATTTGTGCTAAAA
>NTHP01000762.1:54345-71221 GCA_003416845.1 Oplegnathus fasciatus
GTTACACAAGGCCTACAATGTTTGGTTCAAAATGAAAATGAAAAACTTGAACATATGACTGCAGATTAGTGATTAATAGACAAAGAAACAGTTTTTTTTATCTTTTAGTTATAGATCGAATTGATTTTGAATATTGACCGTCAAATTCTTGTTTTTTCTGTTTTATTTTGTTTGGTCTCTGCAGGTCTGTTTGTGATAGATTGTATTCTCAAATTGATTTATTCGTTTGTCGTGAATATGTTTGTGTTGACAAAGTATATAAAGAAAAATGCAATGCTGGCTGTAAAACAAACTGGTTACATAAGAATATCAGAAAAGGTGAACAGGAAACATTAGAGAAGATATTATCAGCGCCGTATATGTTCATTTCAATACATTACACATATTTTATTTGTCATTAAAGACGAGACGCTCCCCATCATCAGGCAGGGTCATAAGGCTTTGATAATATTTTTCTTCACTATTTAATATTTTGGACACATCCAGAAGCTTTCAATTGTGTCTGTGGGTGTGAAGGTGACAGTGGCGATTTATTTTTTTTATTTTGTAAAGATTCTTCTGTGGTTCAGATCTTTTATTTTGAAACTGAGTAGCAGCTCAGTTTGTTGTTTTGTTTGTTTTCTGTCCAGGACTCAGGGAGGAGTTCATATTCATGCTGACAGACTGACAGTCACCTCTCCTGTCCTGATGTGGGTGAAGGTGGGACACACACACACACACACACACACACACACACACACACGCACACACACAGTCATGATGATTAAGGTGTTTTCCTTCTGCTCTGTTCACTCTGTAACTCTTCAGTTAAAGTATTAACTCATCATCTGGTGACCTTTGACCTCTGACAAATCACATTTTCCAGGCTGCACTGTGATTGGTTGTTGTGTCTTGGTGTCTGTCATCAGGCTCTGGACCTGCTATTGGACAAGATGAAGAGGGCGGGGCTTGACTTCTCGCGTGTCAGAGCGTTGTCAGGCAGCGGCCAGGTGAGACAGGAACCAGATGTTGAACCTGCTGCAGGGATTTGCTCCCATTCAGACACCCGAACTTTAGTCCAGCACTGATGTTGGTGATCAGGTCTGGCTCACAGTGCGGTTCCACTTCATCCTTGAGGTGTCGGATGGGGTTCAGGTCGGGCTAGTCAAGTTCTTCCACTGCAAACTGGGAAAAGCATCTCTTTATTGTCATGTTGAAACAGGAAAGAGAGAAACACAAACTGTTGACACAAAGTTGGAAGAACTCTNTGTGTGTGTGTGTGTGTGTGTATTGGGGGGCAACCTGTCCTGTCCTGTTGAATCTGCTTTTATGTTTTATCTATTTTATATATTGTCTCTCTGCCTTGCTCTGTAATCTTACTTAATAATTGTCTTTTTCTATACTAATTTTATATGTACTATTCCATCAACCTGCCCAGGGACTACAGGTGGAAAATAGCAATCTGCTACAACCTGGCACAATGCATCTTCTCTTGTTGTACAAGATTAATGTTTCATTGTGCGCTGTCCCTGTTTTGAAATAAATAAAATTACAAAAAAAAATTACAAAGCGTGTCCACATACTTTTGGCCATATAGCATACTTGATATTATACCGTCATCTGTTTTTACAAACTGAATCCTGTTTGTATGTTTAGCAGGATGGTGTAAAAACGTATTGACAGATTTCACTAAAATTGAAAGAAAAGTCAGTGGAGTTTGGTGGAAAGCTGCTCGGTTTTAAAACAGAACATCTTTGAACAGTCTTTGTCTTTTCTTATGAACTGCTGCTCTCACCTGAATGAATGTTTCTCTCTCAGCAACATGGCAGTGTGTATTGGAGAAGAGGAGCGTCTGAGACTCTGAAAAAGCTCGACCCGGACCAGAACCTGTACCAGCTGCTGCAGGTCTGTGTCTCCACAGTGATGTTATATGTGTGGTGATATGGGATCTGTACAGTGTATTCATGTACGCTGGGGTATCAACAGGGCAGCTTCTCCGTGTCAGACTGTCCTGTGTGGATGGACTCCAGCAGCAGTCAGCAGTGTCAGGACCTGCAGGCAGCAGCAGGAGGAGCTCTGAGAGTGGCAGAAATCACCGGATCCAGAGCCTATGAGGTGACACTGTCCACCTGTCTGTCTGTTTATCCGCCTGTCTGTCTGTCAGTCACTCAGCTGACTCTGGTTTGGACACTTGTATCTCTTGGACGCTCGCTCTTTAGTGTGCTTTAAATACTTTTCCCCGCTGGAGTCCAGGTCGATTTTGGTTCATTTTTGCCGACATTCTGTACGTTCATGTTTGTCTTTAGCACCTTTTAAACTGTCCTCACTCCACATGCATGGTTTCTTTTTTTCAGCACTAACTCAGATAAAAGTCTGACTTCTCAGGAACCTAAAATACATGAAAAATGACACAGGCGCAAATAAAAATGTACACATCTTTAGTCATAATTACTGAAACTATTGTTATAGAACAGTTCAAGGTTGTTTATACACACAAATACACTGTAAGAAATAAAACTATAATACAATCGATTTACATGTGAAGTGGCGCTTGTCTCTACATGTCATATAAATGAAGTTATGTAAGTGTAAATAAAACATGCTTAGTTATTTCACTGATCAATAGACAGACTCTCGAGGGTTATAAAAAATCACAAATAATCTACATTCCTGCCAGTCACTTTTGATGCTTTATACTTTGGAAAAGGCAAAGACTCATGAGCTGCATCACGATTCTATACAGTAAATACTACATATTAATCTTTACAGTGTACTGTTTTTGCATTTGGTGGCCAAGAAATCAACATAGCTAAACAAAACTTTCCTAGAATTAGTATGTAGTATGGACTGGGTCACAGATCTAATCAAAGTAAAAAAAAATTCAATTCTAATTTACATTTAACAACAGTTAATTCTGATTAAAAACCCGTTAATAGTCCTGTAAACTTACACACACTCCATTAGAGCATCCATGAATCAGGCCATGATTGAACTCCTGTTACGAACCGACTGTTTAACAGAAGAACTTCTCTGGGTTTAATGGAGAAATGAAAAACATTTCAAAGATGAATCTTTGTGTTTGTCTGCAGCGTTTCACAGGAAACCAGATCGCCAAACTACGACAGACCCGACCGCAGGAGTACCAGGACGCTGAGGTCAGCCTCCAGTTTAATATTATATAGTTTATTATTATATTAATAAATGTTTGTTATTTCACATTTCACAAACTGTGTGTGTGTGTGTGTGTGTTTTCAGAGGATCTCATTGGTCAGCAGCTTCGCAGCCTCTGTCTTCCTCGGTGATTACGCCGCCATCGACTACAGTGACGGTACTTTACCATTTAGTGTTCATTCAATCAGTGACTGTTGTTCACTTGTTTATGAACTCATGTATTTATTGATCTGTCCATGCATCTTTTTTTTCATTATTAATCGTTACTTAAAGGCAGTACGATGAATCTACGGAATAAAAGTGAAATTTTATGAAAATCACAAAACTCAAAAGTAAAAGAATCATGATGTCAGAAACTGTTTGACCAATGAAGGCAGTGGTTTCCAACCTGTGGGGCTGGGACCCTTCAGAGGGGTCGCATGATAAATCAGAGGGTCCTGCGATGATCAACGGGATCCACCCAGTAGCTGTTCTGGAGCTTTCATTCATATCACATGATCTTCCTCAGCAGATGGAGTTGTTATCAGCTGCTGTTTCCAAAGTCAAGAATGAACTTTCAGTCTCAGCTTAAACTCCGTCTGCTGATGAAGATAGTGTGATATGACTGAAAGCTCCAGAACAGCTTTTGAGTGGATCTGGTGGTGAGACCGTTTGTTAACTGCTGTTTTCAAGGTCAAAAATAAACTTTCAGTCTTAATTAAAAACATGTTTCTGCTCCACAAACTTATGTTCTTGACTTTTCTCTCTTCGTTACTGTTCTCTAGAGAAATGCTGTTGTATTCATAGTTTTACCGCTGATGGCCTCGAAACTAGTGGTTCCCAACATGGGGGTCGGGACCACCAAAGGGGTCCCAAGTTTCTTTTCCGACTTTTTTTTTGTAAATTACTGGATACTTTCAGCACTTCAGGCTCATTCAAACTCCTGGTTGTGCTGCTCACAGCTGACGTCCATGAGTAGATTCACTTTAATGGGTCACGAGCCAAAAAGAACTGCTGCCTAATAAACAGACCTGCTGATAGAAAAGTTTGGAGAGAACATGAGTTTTGCTTCTGTGCGACAGATAAACATTAAGTGACACGTTTGCTCTCCGGCTGACTGCTGAAACGATTTATTCACTGACTTCAGGTTCAGGGATGAATCTGTTGGACATCAGGACCAGAAACTGGTCTGAGATCTGCCTGGAAGCCACCGCTCCTCATCTGGACCAACTGCTGGGCGCTCCACTGCCCTCCACAGCTGTACTGGTAAGACTGGTCCGTACTGGTCTGGTTAGACTGTTTACACATGATGAGCGGTCTGATGTGTGTTTGCTGCTGGTGGAGCTCAGATTTAAACTCTGCGTTCCTCCTTGTCGATGCAGGGTCCCGTCTCCTCCTACTTTGTGCATCGATATGGTTTCTCTGAGAGCTGCAGAGTGGTGGCTTTCACTGGTGACAACCCAGGTAAAATATAAAGAAACTGTCATGTAGTCTGATTCCTGTGAAAATCAATATGTAAAGGCTTCTTATAGACCTCTTTCTTTGGACATCATTTGGAGAGATGACATCCAGCTCCCTGCAGCAGGTCTGAACTGGCAAACAATAATGTTTCTGTCAACCCCAGTCATCACTTTATTCTTTATAAATCTGTACACTGAACTTATTTCTCACCACGTTGGCTGTTCTGATAAAGAAGGCTCCTTTATACACATGGTCTGGTTTGGTCCTGCAGTCCCCCTCTAATGGAAGGAAGTCTCAGCTTTTACCAGTTTCACTACTTGATGACACTTCGTCGCTTCATCTGTCCTTTAATTATTATTATTATTAACGGGTACAACAGCAGCTGAGAGAGCGATGGCTGGTCAAGCCCCCTCAGTCCACTTCAAAACAAAATTGAGCGCAAACATTTGTCGGTTTTTGGATCTTGAATTAACAATATAACAATAAATACTAAGAAGTACTTTATGTGAAGGAGTGGGGACTGGAGAGGGGCTGAAATGGTTCTGCTGGTGGTGGGTTTGAAGAGAGACCAGATTGACTATGTCTCCTTAGCTTGTTGGAGGACTCTGAGAGTCCTGATTCTGCCGTGGTTATCGTTGTGATTACTAACTTGAAGGCGTTCATATATGTAGGAACTGCCTTTGTATCAGTAAGGCACCACTGTTGTATTATTATTTGAATATTAAGTAGAAATGTTGCATTACTTTTCTTTAAGAAAGTTAGAAATGAAAGAAACAAGAGAGAGAAAGGGAAGCAAATCACATTTAACATTTAACACCAGCTACAGTGTCTCGGAACTTTGTTTTCTATAATTAGCGCCACATTATACAGTACATGTGTTTCCAGAAATCTTCCAAGGAAACAGACCCGTAAAAAGAAGTGCTGCTGTTTTATTTCCCAACGCTAAGGTTTAAATGCTGTTTCAAGGAACTCTCCACATAGCCTGGAATAGCCTGGAAGAGAAATACTGAATCCTGGAGGAAAAATTCTCCGACTAAAGTACTGGAATAAGCCTTAAAAATGTATAACTGTAGAATCCAAAATGTGTCACAGAAAGCTGTTGTATCATGTAGTTCTGTTGTGTGAACACAAGATGGTGCTGTTGTGTTGTGTTCTGTCTGACTTTAACGTCTCACATGGAGATGGCAGAGAGTCCCTGGAGGTCTAAATACCAAGCCGAGAAGATCCTCCCATCTTGAGAAAAGGCGACCCTTTAAAACCCAAAACTGAAACAGGGAAAAACTCTCCAACATGAAGACAGCTCATTGATTTTTTTCCTCCTCCATAGATGTGTGTGTGTGTGTGTTCATGAACGGGCTGCTTGGAACATGTAGTGGTGCAATTAAAGAAAACAACAATAAAATAGAATAAATTAATCAACAAGGAAAATAATTGTGTATTTGGAATGACAGCATAATAAACCAAACCAAGCACCTCAAACATCCCAGCAACCACCCAGAATCTCCACAGCAGCCTTCTCACCCTACAAACCAACTGAGAACCCTTAGAAACCGGAGCAGCAGAGAACTTCAGCATTCAGTGTGAAAAGATCAAATGTGTTCATTATTAGTGTTTTTAAAATGTATTTTATTTTTTTCGCAGCGTCTCTGGCAGGAATGAGGCTCCAGCAAGGAGACATCGCTGTAAGTTCACATGAAACCAGTCTGTCATTTAGCCAACAGATGTCATATTATTATTATTATTATTATTATTATTATTATTATTATTAGTGTGTGCTAAACTGTGTGTGTGTGTTGTGTGTGTGTGTGTCCAGGTGAGCCTGGGTACCAGTGATACAGTGTTTCTGTGGATCCAGCAGCCTCGCCCGGCACTGGAGGGTCACATCTTCTGTAACCCCGTCGACTGGCAGGCGTACATGGCTCTGCTGTGGTACGAACACACACACACACGTTTATTTGAACACTAACTGATACAGACTCTGCTGGTTACCTCTGTGTTTTAACATGTTTCTGACCTCAGGGAAAGATAACAGCGCCATCTACAGGTGTGTTTACCCGACATTAGAGGTCATTTTGTGTCTTCTTTCGGGAACAGTTCCCCATTTTGGGAAAATAATGTGCTTTCTTGCCGAGAGTTAGATGTTCAGATTGATACCACTCTCATGTCAGGTTAGCTTAGCTTAGCATAAAGACTGGAAACAGGTGGAAACAGCTAGCCTGGCTCCGTCCAAAGGTAACAAGATCCACCTCCCAGCACCTCTAAAGCTCCTTGATTAACACGTTATATCTCGTTTTTTAAATCCGTGTAAAAGTGAAAATTCACCGTTTCATGGGGGGTTTATGTGTTGGACTGTTACTCGGCTGGGACCAGTTGCCAGGCAACCAGCAGAGACTCCAGGAAGTTACTTACTCAACATTTCTTCAACTATTCCTTTAAGCACAAGGAAACATTTCAAATGAAACAGAGCTGATGAGATGAATATCTAACTGTGCCCCAAGTCTGCACTGTGCAGTCATCAAAAAAGAAAAAAAAATCAGACTTGGTGGCAGCAGATACTCAGTGTTGAAGGATCAGGACAGGTCAAGTTGTCCAGTCATTCATCCATGGTGCTCATGTGTTGAAAAGCCATCAAAACATCAAAGAAAAAGAAGCAAGGAGGTGTACGAAAGATGAAGAAAAAGTATGTGTAAAAGAGATATTGTAGGAAATATGATGACATTTAAAAGAATAAAAAGGTTTGTGTGAAAAGTAGGTGAGAACGATGAAGAAAGAAGAAGCAAACTTTGACTAAAAGGCGGCGATGGAGAGAAAAAAATAGGACAATAAGTGAGAAAAGAAAAAGAGAAACAGAATTACAAAGAGAAGTGGAAGAAGAGAGCGATCGACATAGATAGATTAAAAGGAGAGCGAGGTGGACCCACAGTGCTGTAGATGAATGTGTAACCTGAAGGCTGGCCAGAGGCTGTGGAAGTTAAAATCCACTGAGACTGAGCCACTCGTTCATTAAAAACCTGCAGACCAGCAGCAGAAGAAGAAAACAGCCCCAGAACCACCACGCCCCCACCCCCACCCCCACCCCCTCGGGTTTATTGATTTCATTCAACAACAAAAAGGAAGAAACATTTTGGGCCGTTTGCTGCTGCAGCCTCAGTTTCCACCTTCAGTACGTCATCAATATGTTTTCAATCAGCGACCCTGCAGGAGAGGTCAGCCTGCTGCTACGTGACCTCCTGTCTTTGAGATCTCATGACTTCTCAGTGTGGAAAGTAACAAAGTACATTTACTCAAGTCCTTTACCTAAGTACAATTCTGAGGTACTCGTTCTTTATTTTACGCTTTAACAGCCTCACAACATTTCAAAGGGAAATATTGTACTTTAGTTACTTTGCAGCTCCAAAATATGTGATCAACAAGTAAAATACGTAGCACTATTATAGATTAAAATACCCAGCAGCATGTAAATCTCCGGTACGCAGGTGATATTCAGTTATGTATCTCATTTAAGCCTCAAAATGTGGTTTTAAAGAGCTGCTTTAACTCGTTTTTCTTTTCGGTTCTCTTTCCTCTTCTGTTAAATCCTTCATACAAACTGTAGGTCGGACTATTAAAACTCATCAGTGAGAACTGTTGTTCCTTCATCACCATGAACACACACACTGTAGTTTATTTTGACTCAATCCCACACACACCGTCCTGCTGCCTGAATACTCACTACAGCACCAAGTGTCGATTCATCCGCCGTTGAAAATAGTCCCCAACAAATGCTCTGTTTGTAGCAGCTGTTTTAAAAAAGAAACTATATGAGGTGTTTTTAAAGATTTGTGTCTTCAGTAGGAACCAATGATCTTGGAGCTGAGAGCCACAGACAGGAAGTCAGAAAGTACTGAGAGNGTGTGTGTGTGTGTGTGTGTGTGTGTGTGTGTGTGTGAGAGAGAGAGAGATTAATAATACCAACACACACTCAGCATGATGTCCATGAATGTGTGTTTCCAGTGATAAACTCCTGATTGGTTAACATCTCACACTTGACTCTGGTGTTTGTTTAACGACCTCTGGACTGTTCCACTAATTGGTTACTGGACTTTGAACTGGACCTCTGATTGGTTAACGACCTCTGAGACTAATTAGCAATAGTGGAGCTGAGAGACTGAAGCCCGGAGAGTCAACAACCAAGGAACTAAACAGCTGATTAATTACTAATCATGTAGTAATCATGGGTTTATTGTAATTATTGATTTTCTCCTTGTTTCGCACAGTACAAACCCTCTGACTGGGTAACGAGCAGACATTTTGACTTGTCACAGTATTAAAGCAGAAGTGTTGACATTAACTCTCTGTTCTATTCAAGTAAACCGACAGCGAGCCGGCAACAGACCAATACCAGGACTCTGAAACTGAAGCAGCTAAATGGAATTCAGCCATCATTCATTTCATCATTTACACCAGTTAAAAAATGTCTTCTGTGAAAGACCTATTCAGGGCCTGACCCTCTGATTGGCTAATGGAGAAGGAACCCACTGATTGATTGGTTAACAACCAGGAAACTAACCTGAAGACTGGTTAATTATACAGGAACTAACCCTTTGACTAACGCCCCCATAACTAAGCCACTGATCTGTTAACGGCTGTGAAGCTAACCTGCAGATTTGTTAATGACACTTTAACCTGATTGGTTGATAATGCAGATGTACTCATTGCTTATTGGTGAAGGAACTAACTGATTGGTTAATGACCCAGCAACTAACCCACTGATTGGTAAACAATGCAACAACTAAACCTCTGATTGGTTAATGACCCACTGATTGTGTAATGGAGGACAAACTAACCCAATGACTGGAAGTAACCTGATGATTGGTCAACAAAGCAGTAACATCTCTGATTAGTTGACTGGTAACTAACCCGATTATTGATTGATTATTGAACAAGGAAGGAAGTAACCTGATGATTCGTTAATGAGTAAGGAACTAAACTTCTTATTAGTTAGTGACCATGTAACTAACCCACTGATTCATGAAGGGCGGGGGAACTAACCTGCTCATTACTTAACGATGCAAGAACTAAATCTAAAGCTGTGGCTAATCACACTCTAACATGATTGGTTAACGATCTGACTGGTTAATGACTCTCTAACGAACCTGATGACTGGTTAATAGTGGTTTACAAGTATAGAAACAAAGTTTCTGATTGGTAAGTGATCCTGTAACTAACCCACTGATTGATTGGTTGCAATAACAAAACCTAAACCTCTGATTGGTTAATGACACTCTCACCTAATTGGTAACAATACAGATGCACTAATTAGTTAATGGTGAAGGACGGACCGACCGGTTTATGACCCAGGACCCAGAATCGGTTAATGACTCTCTAAGTAGCCATGTGATTGGTTAGTGATGCAGAAACCTCATTCTCTGATTGGTCGTTTTCAGGCCTGGATGCAGAATCTGGAGTTTCCTTCTTTGATGTGGTGAAAAAAGCACCGGAACCACAACTGGTCGCCACCCCGCATCCTACAGCACAGGAGGTACACACAAACACACACACACACACACACTGCTGCTGTTCCTCAGCAGTGTAATTAGCATTTATTAAATTAGTCACAATGTGTGTGTGTGTGTGTGTGTGTGTGTGTGTTTTACTGGTTTGTGGAGCTTCATATTTCCCCGCGGTATGTCCTCCCACACACACTGTCATGTTTTGGCATTTTGCTTGGCTCATCACTCGAGAGGTTGTGTAGTGTTCTGTGGGGGCGGAGAGGATCTGCAGGCCTTTTAGCCTCAATAAACGTGTTAATGAGGGAGACTTGTGGGTATTAATTCTTTAAAACACTAACTTCTGGTGTTTTTTACCATTAAAATAACTTAAATTGCTTGAATTTCATGAAGATCATGTGATATGATAAAAAGTAGAACAGCTATTCGGATCTTTTTAAAAGTAGTAATACCACAATGTAAAAATACTACATTACAAGTAAAAGTCCTGCATTCAAAATCCTACTTAACGAAACAGAAGTATAACAATGTATTTTAATTATAAAAGTAAAAGCACTCATTCTGCAGCAGAAGGGGCCCTTTAAGAGTTAAATTATTATATATATGTTATTGGAATATTATTACTGATGCGCTCTCATGTAAGCAGCATTCGCTCGAGGTCAAGCTAATTGTACTTCTTTATGTACTGTTGGGGAGTTTAATCTCTAACAACACATCATGTACGTCAGCAAATCGACGCAGACAGAAATTAAACCAAAACACTTCTTGGACGAGGGTTATCATTCATTATCCATCATGGTCTCAATGAAGACCTCTCACTGGCGTCTGCCTTCAGACCGGCTCATATTACATAAAACCCGCCTTCTACTGAAGCGTGGCAACCAATCAAAGATGACAAACGACAACCTGTGACTGTGACAATATGCAGTGTTGCTGACACTGTGTACTGATTCCACCAGCTCCAGTTGTGTTGTCAATAAAAGACTTCTCCACTGATTTATCATCACACATCAAAATCGATGCAGCAGAACCAAAGATACTGTCTTTTTTTATCCCACACATTCTTCTTCCTTGTCAAAACCTGCTGCCTACATTACCCACAGTACAACAGGTCTGGACACATTTTTGTCATTTTCAAACTTGTAGTCTTCAACTGACACTGACTCAAGTGACATCACTTGAGGACATTTATCAGACTTCACACAGCTGGAGACACTGAAGGCTTTAAAACATCTGCAGTGGAACTCCAACACCCCTGAATACAAGTCAGTTTGATCCAGATCTGCTGCTGAACTGACACACACACACACACACACACTGTCCTACTTTCATGACTCACTGCCTCTTCATTAAACTGCTTGTTCCCTTATGGAACAGCAGTGAAGAAAATTACATGACAGCTCTGTCACACACACACACACACACACACACACACACACACACACACAGTCTAACAGGTCACACGGGGACAAAGCTGCTGCAGGAAGTAAATGGGAGATGATTGAGTTAGAGAGAGAGACCTTTACACAGTGAAACACATCAACCACTGCAGCTGAACATGAGTACAACTCAGTAGAATAACAACATCACCTCATTGCATGATGGGTACTTCACAGTCTTTACACGCTGCCACTGTTTCAGGTCCAGGATCTGGTTCGTAGGCCTGAAACCTTTACGGTCAGTTGCCTGGCTGTGTTATTGTCGGCCAGCTAAAGAATATTTAGCCGCATTATATTTTAACAATACAAGCCGGCTAGCGAAGCTGGAAATCTTTTACAGTTGCAAAATTTGCTAAATTCACAATACAAAATGGAGTCCTGTAGCGCTTACAAACTGGGCAGTGGTGTATCCAGATTAATTTACATGCATCAACTCACAATGACGCACGTCAAGATTCTGCCTGTCTACATAGAAAACGCTGGGTGAAGGTGTTTCAAGGCACATTCCTAAGAATGGAGCTCTAACAGAGTTCAAGTAAAAAGGTGCGAAAGAGAGAAAAAGGCTCCAGACTTTGCTTAAAACCTGTGAAACTGGATCGGCTTGTCCTTAGTCGCAACATAAGTATTTGTGGAGAAATAGATTTTTTTAATTAATTTTGTAAAACTGAAAGGCTTGTATTCATAATATTTTGCCAATATACCAGTCGAGTCTAAGCGTGATGAGTCTGTCTGTGTGTCCAACACCTTGATCCCAGCAGCTATCGGCAGAGTGCTTTAAAATGTTGTTGACATGTTGCATTCCTGCTCCTGAGAGGATGAACGCTTTAGATTTGAGAAACAGCAGCAGTGAAACGTCCGGATGGTTCAGAGTTGCTGCTGCTCCATTAATAATGTCGCCTGGTCATGTGTCCGGCATGTCCGAGCCGTTAGACTTCGGTTAAGGTTAAAGGAGGTTACAAACATGGAAGTACAAACGTGAGTGTGCTGTGTGAGAAAGAGAAAAGAAGGAAAACAAATATGGATTTGTATTTCAGTCATCTCTCCAGCTTTCTGCATGTTTCTCCATCTCTGCCTCAAGGTTTCTCGCTCTCTGTCTCCCTAAATGTAATTTCATCTTTTCATATTAACAAGCTTTATTGGCAGGGACAAAACAACATCACCAAAGTAGCAACAAACAGTGTAAATTAAAGGAAAAGTTTGTCAATATTTGAGCAGATAAATCCCCCCCGCTCTCCCTCAGCTGACTTTCATTTGAAATAATCTTTATTGACATGTATTAGCAGAGAGCAGCTCAACACAAGGCAGAAAACAAAATGACTGTTTAACATTCTCTGATAACAAGTGTAACAATAAACTGTGGAGATGTTCTCGTATTAAAAGAAGTCGACTCCTCCTCCAACCACAGCTCACGTTAGGAAACAGTTTTTTAAATTTAGGTCACGTTTGTTTCTTCGTACTTCAAACAAAAAGTCTAATTTTGGTCTCTTGTACTTTACTGAGTCTGCAGTCTCGTTTCATTTGGACTTTTTCTTTGTCATAATTTTACATTTTCATATCAGTGTGTCTCTTTCTTTCTGTCTCTGGGTAGAAACACAAAGAATAAAAAGCCCTTCACTTCAAAGATAAGAGGAAAGAGGAGAAAAACAATTCCACAAAAACAAAACGGATAATGATGAAAAAACAAGAGGGGGAATTTGGTAAAAATGATTTTCAGTGACAGACGGGAACAGAAGTTGTCCTCTGCAAGCTCAGAGAGCAGCGAGGTGATGAAGAAAGAGAGGAGATGAAGGGAAGGAGAAAGAATGGGATGATAAAGGAGGCGAGGGTCGCAGGGTGAGCAGTGATGGGGTTTCACTTTCTTTTTTATTTTTGTTCTGCCAATCACTCCTCAGCCTCCCCTGAGAGAGAGGAAGGGAGGGGGGTCACCTCAGCTATGAGATGTTCATTTCAACGTGTTCGTTTTAATTACTTTCAAATGTTTGACAGCTCGACCTGTCTGCTCCTCTTCACCTTCTGAACTCCGCCGTCTGCAGGTTAACGCTGATTCATCTGCGTGTGTCGTAACGATGAAACGCAGGAAAAACAGGCAAAAATATGCAAATCACACGAATCAAATCAAAACTCAAAGAGCTCCAAACAAAGACAGCAACAAATGTAGTAGTGTGATGTTGTGGTGCTACATTATGAACATGTTACTACAAATCCCTGTAAAATCCTATGTGAAATTCTGAAGTTCAACTATATTTCCTACTTTTCCTACGATTACATAAGTTTTGTTAATATATTTATGGGAGCAAATATATTTTCATGTAGAATTAATGCACTTTCCTATAAAAAAGTAGGAAGTATAGTGAGAATATTGCACTTCCTCTTTAGGCCTGTCCCAGTACCCACAGCTGTGGTCTCGGCCCGTCGCCTCCCAGAACAACCCACATTACTGTTTAGTGATCCACCGCCTCTTTGGCTGAAGTTTGGAAACGTTTATCTGCCATCTGACAGGCATAAAAACTTGGTCAAGGATAACAGAGAAACAAGGAACAAGGAAACAAACAACCGGCTCTGGTATCAGCGTCAGATACAAACACCCCGACCTCCCCAAGAGGTTTTGCAGACTTTCTGAGGAAAGTCTCAGAATACAGCTACTGTTGATGGTTTTTGATCATTTTCTACTGTGATGTAGAGACAACATTTCTAGAGGAGCACAAACATACGACGCACAACGAGTGGTGGACAAAGTACAAATATTACTCCACTACAAGTTAAAGTTGCTCAGTCAAATTTGTACTTCAGTTAAAGTACTGGAGAACTTGCTTTTAAAAATACTTATATAATAAATATTCAGAAGTACATTTTCTTTTTATTATCAACGCATTGCTGTTTACAGAACCTCGTAACTCTCTGAAACCACCTCATGAATGCACTGACTCGCTTGTAGAACCACTCTGCTACACAAAGCCTTCGAAACGCCTGTAAAAACTTCAGCATAGAAATGCATCGAATCAAATCAACAAAAAGGAAGCCATTGTCATTTTTTATTTATACACCCCTCCACACACACACACAAAACAGCATGGCAGTGTTCTGATACAGCGGTGTGTGTGTGGTTGTATGTGTACACGTAGGCATTACTTACATTCTGACTCCTTAATAAAAGATGCTTCTCATGTTTTTTATGGAGTTATGTTTGTTTACTGGGACAATAAAAACTCACAGCATTTATCAAGGTCCAGTTTTCTTCTTCTCTTATATTAATTACAGTCTGTCTCATACGCACAAACAGAGAGCTCTATATTTACCAAAGCAGTGTTTTTACCCTCATCACACTTTGATGTTACACTTTCTCTTTCTCTCATCCCTCAAACACACACACACACACACACACACACACACACACACACACACACACACACACTCCAGGGTTCCATGTTATTCTAATGTAGTTGTATGTTTACTGAAGTGATGTTCTCTCATGTTCATCCTCCATAATTAAACAGCACAGCGCATAAATAAATAATGAGCTCTGCTAAAACACGTAGTCCACACACACACACACACACACACACACACACACACTGAAGGTGCAGCACTGATTAGATGTTGGCGAATGAATATTCTCTCTATACTTACTGTACTGTACAGCAGGATATTAAATATGAAACTGCAACATAACATGACAGAAAGTGGGTAAAGTGTTCAGCGGTGCGACACATTTCACACGGAGGAAACTCTGGAACGATGTCTGTCTTAAACTAAACTTAACTTAAATGAAATAATAAAAAATATCATATTTAAAATTACAATCTTACAATTTTGAGGCAACATGAGTTTCCGCAGAGGTCGAATCAGCTTTTACCAATAAGAGAGTCCAAAACTTCACTGTTTTCCTGCAAAGAAAAACAAATCTGAAAGTCTATCTTCTGATCTCAGTCCAAAGGGACATTTACATTTGCACAATTAACAATCTCCAGTGTTCACCAGATGTGACTGTTTGGCTTCAACAATCTGCTGTCATCGCTAAAGTCAAGAAATTCACTTGTGAATGTATATAAAAGACTATATTTATTGATAACTGACATAAAATGTATATTTAATGATGCATTTTAATTGTTACTGACTGTCTTATATGTACAAACAGTCCGCCCGCGAATATTCACTACTCAGGAAATACAGATACAAAACTATACCTAAGTCATTAAAACCCGTAAAGTACAGAATCCTTTTCCACATCCATCAGAAATGAGCTGCAAACATGTTTTCAGTCTGCTGTAAAACACAATAAAATAATTTTAACAGTATCAGGTACTCAGATTACAGATTTACTGCAAAGATAAAGCCCCTAATTTTGTTAAAACGCCCCAAATCCCAAAAAAGAGGGAAATCGATTTATGTTACGTCAGTTTATTCAGATTTATTAGTGGAGGCAGAGCGGCTGCTGTGACTGTTTACAATAGACTTGATAAATCAGCTGGCAGTGGTGGAAAGTACTTTTACTGAAGCACTCTACTTAAGTACAATTTTGAGGTACTTGTACCTTACTTGAGTATATGTTTTATATTTTTTATACTTGACTGCATTTCAGATTACATACTGTACTTTTTACTGCACTACATTTATCTGACAGCTTTAGTTATTGTCACTTTTCAGATTAAGATTTTACAGTAAATAACATGATTAACTAATAAAATACATGTATTGTAAATGTAAATATGAATATATGTATTTTTTTAAGATTAAAGTAGCCAGCCATTTTGACTTGTGACCCCGTACAATAACACCGCGTCTAGTTGTGTCTCCTTGTCATGATGTCTATGAGCCGTTAGCAGTTCCACTACAGAGACATTTCACCTCTAAACTTCTCACGTGGTCCAAAAACTGAAACCAGATCTGTGTATCAGAACTTAGTTTTTTCTTCTTTCCTCTCCCATNAATCATCTCACGACCCCTCAGATTTATCTGGTGACCCTTTGGAGGGGCCCGACCCCTAGGTTGGGAACCACTGGACTAAACTAGCTAACTATATATTAAGTACTTCAAACTAGCTCCACCTTTTTGATACTTTAAGTACATTTTGCTGTGTAATACTTCTGTTCTTTCACTTGAATGGGTTTTGAATGAAGTATTTTTACTTGTAATTTAGTACTTTTACATTGTGATATTGGTACTTTTAGTACTTAAAGCAACTCTGTAGAACTTTTCATTTTGTGTTGATTTTGGCGGTCCCTGTGGACAAAGGCGGTAGTGTTTCACTTAGCGTTACGTTACATGTTCCCTCCGTTTCACTTCCTGCCACAAGGAGGCTACTTCTCCAGGAGGAGAGCGAGCGGCAGCTCCGGAGACGGACCTTCAGTTAGCGGCTGA